>PVLC010003989.1:0-90126 GCA_004027655.1 Graphiurus murinus | reverse complement strand
ATAAAGAAGAATAAAATCATGTTCTTTGCAGGGAAATGGATGCAACTGGAAAACATTATGTTAAGTGAGATTAGTCAGTCACAAAGAGTTAAGAAGCATATGTTCTCCCTAATATGTGGATGCTAGGGAGGGGATGTGGCATAGGAGGGTCTCCAGATGAAAAGGAGTGATCCTCGATAAGCAACGAAGTTGATTTAATGTAGTGGACGCAGGGGGCAGAGGGACGCCCTAAAGCACATGATGTAATTACACAATCATATCAAGGTCACTCACCGAAGTGAACCTGAGGGGGAGGGAAGGGCAGGGGATTGGGGTGGGAATTGGGGAAAGGGTCAAATGAGAACTGTGTGCAAATATGTTGTCAACAACTCGTACTTAACAAAGATGTATGCTATATTGCACGAATTACTACAATAAAAAAAAAAAATCAAAAACAAAACGCTCATTTGTTCAGTATCCATTTTTATTAGTCTATCTATTTTCACCTAACCCTATGTGCTTAATTCCCTAAATCCATAATCTAATTTGTTTCTATGAAATCCTTACAAAATGTTCAGCCTCCTGAGTAACTGGGATTACAGGCACATGACACCATACCTTGCCAATGGTTTTTTTGACAACCTACTTTTACAGATCATTGATCATTTATTTCTCCTCAGAGATCTCTTTAATAAAATATCTTATCATGTGCTAATGAATTATACTTGACCTTGTTTTCCTTTTTTTTTTCTGCCTCTCCCTTCCCAACCCAAAATGTCCCTTCATCTCTGAGCCAAGGCTTCCGTGTATAAAGATGCCCTGGTGGATATCCTAATGTTGATATCCATAGAAAAGTCACTTCCATTTGGATTTTATTAGGTGCTGCCTGTTGGGTCTGCTGCCATTTGTTCTGAGAACTCAGGGCATCTCTTCCACTTCTGCCTATAGACCACCCTAACTGAGCAGTCCAGGCTGGCTCTGTCAAAAAAGACTGTTCCCTCCAAAGGGTACCACTTAATCTTATTTAATCCAACTTAATCTCCGCTTGTTTTTTACATCAGCGGAATTAAGTCTGTGTGGCTAATGTGCAGAGAACCAAATAATTTATTTCCATAAAATATTGAAGGACATTCCTTCCTATATAATATCACGTACTTTCTGAACTACACTATTTCTTACAACAGTGCTGAGTGTTGCAGTTACTTATTACTAAGTTCCACTTTTCTATGACTTTGTCATGATATACAAAAAACTTATGCACATTTAATGTATAGAATTTTATGAATTTATATATATATATATATATATATATATATATATATGCATACTCCTGTGATACTGTCATGATAATCAAGGAAATAATTTTTTTCACATCACCTCCAAAAGTTTCTTTGCATCTCTTTTGAGCATGTGTATGTTGGGGGGAGTGGTAAGAACATTTATAAATATGTAATCTCTTAAATTTTAAATGCACAATGTCATATTTTAACCACAGTCACCATGTTGTTCAGTAGGTCTGTAAAACTTATTCATCTTGTTTAACAGTAACTTGGTTCACATTGAATAGCAATCCCCATTTCCCCTTTGCTTGTCCTCATGCACTATTCTATTTCTGCTTCTTAACATTTTGATAACTGTGTCAGATTGGATTTGCATAGAGTCAGATGCAATATAAAATTGGATGTGCAAAAGTAGGCTGTTAAGGATAAAACAGAAAGGTATAGAAATAAGCAGTGAAATCTTTAGCCCACAATGCAAGCTGGTTCTGTGAAAAGAGAAAGAGAAAGAAACATTGAGTAGGAAGGGACTCTGAATGCAACCCAGTACGAAGAAAGGTGTGATCAGGTAGATGAGGTGGGGATGGGGGTCCCTGAACAAAGGCTTCCCATGTAGCAGTCCGGAATCTGGTCTGAGTGAACTAGTTGCAATGCCAGTCCACTCCACCATGGTCCATCATTGCCTGGAAAAGCCAAAAGAAAGTGTGGCCTCACTGTGACAACCTTGTGGAAACAGCTTTGGGGTGAAACTAAATCCTCTATTATGCTATCATTAAGTACTATCGAATGGAAATAAAATTTAAAAAGTCATTTTTTCATGTATACTGGTCTACATACTCCTTAAGTTAAATTGAATTATTAGATTATTAGTTCTGCCTTGGTATAGGAAATATGAAAGTTAACTCACAGGGTAGGTTTGATCTCTATCCTGATCGCTGATATAACAGTTTAATGTATTGCTCAGTGTATAGTTATCCTGCTTTCCCCACAATCCCATCCTGATGCTCCATCAATGTTGGCCTCAATTAAGTGACTGGATTTTTATAAGAACAGTGAATCTCAGGTGGATAATATTCCTCAGCCTTGTTGCAGAATGAGTTCTATGTAGCAAAACCAGATTCAAGAATGAGACTCATCAAAAACCCTGAAGCAGAACCAAAAAAAGCAGGCTCTGCTTGGGTGCTATGTAAGAGATTGAGAAATAACTGCCTATTCTTGTATGCTACTGCTGATTTATTATGCATCAAAAGCTACTTATATATGAACATATACTATTATCTGAGTGCCACAGATAAGCGTCAAGCTTTTGTGTCTTTCTCCTGTTGGTTCTCAAGTTTACTCTCTGAGGCTTTTTAATGAAGAGTAGCTCCTCCACATTTGTAGTTATAGAATTTTCCATTTGAGCTGTTTTGTCTCTCATGCTCATTTTGGTTGTGATTAGAATGGTCATGGAAAACACACAAATTAAATAAATTGGAAAACAAGAAAATCATTATTAATTTTGAATTTCTGACAATAAGATTTGGTGCAAAACAGTGAACCTACATCATATGTATTTGGGTCATCAAGGTAGAAAGCCATCTTAAGCCATGCATAGGAACATGAAAATTAACACATGGCAAAGAACAAAGATCTGTCTTTGAGTGCTACGTCCTGCTCATTTATAGATGAGGTTGAAAGCATGGCACATTTTGCTCATCCACTGAACATTTTGTAAGGATTTCATAGAAACAAATTAGATTATGGATTCAGGGAATTAAATATATAGGGTTACTGAGATTTCTACTCAACATTCTTCAAAAGTTTCAATAGAAATTTTAACTTTTAATATATGCTATTTTGTTTAAACTATTCTTATATACACTGTGTGGATAAAAGAGTTTTGAATAAGATTTCCATAAATCAATTAATTACCATATTAAATATTTAAAAGAAAAGTATTTAGGATTTTTAATTCCTTATTGATACCCAACTGTTCTAGGACTGTTGATTCAAATGTCTGTTCAAATTTTACTTATGCTATTATTTCAAGCCTGTTTGCATAAATAAGATTTTCTTTCTCAAGTTTCTACCAGGGAAAGATTAATCAAATACACACACACTAAAGTGTCAATACAAAACTCTAGACTATAATAAACTGTCACTATTGTATTGTGTTCTATTTAATCTCTGAGCTGTGTGAACATTTATGAAGTAGGATCACCAGAAATCCCCAATTGACCATGACAGTAATGAAGATATATTTTTTTTAGAATGTATGTGCAAGCTATTTGTTAAAAATCAAGTTGTTAATAGTATCATGTTTATTTCTCTTTCAACATCTTTTGATATTACTTTATGTATATGTGTTTTTCACTTTTTCTTTTCATTCCAGAAAAGAGAGCAATTATGGAAGCCAACCTTTGCTTAGCATTCATTATTGCCCCTTGAATGCATTCCAGGCTTTTCCCAACATACCTCCATCAGTATTTTATAATGGAAACTTTGATTACCCTATGAAATAGAAAGTCAAACATAATGTTATGGATTCTGACATAAAACTTAACATTTCAGTTTATCTAAGCTTGCTGTCCAAAACAATAACTCAGAAGATGTTTTGCCGTAACCGAATTAGTCTCTTTGTTTTATGGTTTAGGTTTATGACTGTATTATCCAAAAGTAAGTTCTCTTTTTCTAGTGTTCCTTTGGAATATCTCTCATATTTAAAACACTTAAACACTGACACAGGTCTTTTAGTTCTCTACCTTAGGCATTCCTTTAATGTTCAGGAAAGAGTACCTATAAAGTGTGTATTTCTCTATTTAATATAGATAGCTGATTGCTAAGACAGGCATGAGTATCAAGCTTTACTCTCTGGCTTGTACACAACATCATTAATCATCAAAAAATGCAAGTTAAAACCACAATGGGATATAATCTCATACACTAGGATGATTATAATATAAAATATAGAGATGAGTGCTGTGGAGAAAGTGGAGAAAAGGAAATATTTGTAAATTGCTATATCCATTATGGAAAACAGTATGGAAATTCCCCTCAAAATTAAAAATAGCACTATATATGACTCATCAATCCTTTTGCTGAGTATATACCTAAACAAAATAAAATCATTTTCTTACAGACATATCTGTACTTCTAAGTTCATTGCAGCGTTATTCACAATAGCCAAGATCTAGAAACAGCCTGTTTCCACTGATGGATAAATGGACAAGGATATTGTGGCATTGTGGGAAGCATAGAAAACTTTTGCTAAATTCAAAAGACTCAGAGAGCTAAGTTGACTGCTTGTCCTCAAGGCCATTTGAGCCATTAGAAACTCAGCCAGTTTCTGTAGTGCCCGTTGTGCATGTATAACCTTGGAGGTGATAAAGTTTTTTACTCCTGAAAAAACTAAGTGTAAAAGTTTGTAGTCTGTGTTGCCTGCTTTTCCCTGTAAAGGGGTAGTTAGATAAAGTATAAATCACTCCAAGATTATAACAGAGGATTCTTCAGGGCCTGATTGTCTCCACCTGGTCTTGGGGAATTTTTGAGATAATGACTGTTTCTCGCTTACTGGAGGTCATCCTTGTTTTTCCAAGGTTTTAAAAAACCCTATCTTCACCTAATAAAGTTGAACATTATTCTCCTCGCGAGGTCTGTGGCGCCTGTCCTGTCTGTCTTTTGTATTATTATTATCTGTGTTAAGCTCTCAGTGCGGTCGGCAGGGAACTAAAGAGAAACTGAGGCAGCAAGCGTGTGCCATGGCATATCTATTCACAATGCAATATTATTCAGTGTTTAAAAAGAAGAACATACTACCATTTCCTACAGAATGGATAAACTTGAAGGATATTATAATAAGTGAAATAAACTATATCCAAATTAAATGTTTTTCACTACTCTATTATATTCAGAATCTATAAAATGGTCAAATGAAAGGAGTAGAAATGTGTTTACCAGGAATGGGGAGCAGGGAAGAGAGTAGAGAAGTAAGTCAAAGTGTATGCCCTTGTAGTTAGGTAAGATGTATAAGCCTAGAACTCTAGGAACAACATGAGGACTGTAGTTAATGATATTGCATTGTATCTTAAAATTTAAAATTTTGCTAAAAGAATAGACTTTAGGTGCTCTTTACATATACACACATACACACACAGGAAATACAGGTAATGATGGATAGGCTAACTTACTGAACTGTAATAATCATTTTACAACGTATATTAGTATCAAAACATCCTTTGAAAACCTTGAATATATACAATAAAAAGGCTCAACCAACACACAGACATTGGGCACATACCGCTGTATCAATTAAAAATAGGTAGCATACGCAAAGATGGTGTTAAGAGTCAAGAAGGAAGTTTACTTAAGATCATACTTGCAAATAATTAAGGGAGAGAAAGCAGGATTCCTTTGGGAAACATTTCAGACTGCAATATCGATCTGACAATTCTGAAAGAAGAGCAGCTAAGAGGGAGAAATGCCCAGAGAGGTCTGTGGTTGAAAAAATACTCAAGCCTCAGCATTCCTGCCACAGACTTTTTCTTTTAAGGGTTTTGAAAGGTTACCATAGGCCAACATTTGTGCTGCAGAGACCCATCTCTCCATATAGAGTTGGAGAGAAACTGCTAAAGTTTTCTAGTGGCCTCACTTCCTAAGGAGAAATGTAGAAGAGGGGAGTTAGGAGAATGAAATCCAGTCCCAAGTCTGAGCTTTAATCACCACTGGTCATCTCTTTGCTTTCAAGTACCTTCACCCTCAGATACTGTTTCTACTGATCTCAATGGCTTACTTTCTGCAGTGAAAAAAAAATCTTATATCCTATATCCGAAGGAATGGAATTCCCTCAAGTAACATTCCATGCCTGTGGAGTAGGCACTTCATAAGCTCTCTTTGTGTAGTGCCAACTGAGGATCGCTGGGCTTAAAATCTAATGCTGCACTCAGAATACTTGACTTGTTTTGAAAAGAAACTGCATGTCCTTCTGAAACAGAAGCAACTCAGTAAACATGAAACCAAGTAGCTGACTGTTTGCTTTGAGGAATAGTATGATGTCAGACTCATCTTTTTTTTTTTTTTTCTTTTCTGTTTTTGTCACAGTGTGATTTCAAGGTGGCAATGTCTAAATAAGCCTTGATAAGAAGGAATTCAAACTGTCAGGCTCACACACAGCCACTCACTCTGCTCCTATGGACACCCTACTTATGGCCCAACACACCTTGTGAATAAGAATTGTTCCCCTTCCCTCTGGGTTGAAATCAAATTCACACACACACACACACACACACACACACACACACACACACACACACCACAATTTGCTAAACCAAAAGCCGGATATAATATTCCTAAAATGCATTGTTTTAGACTAGTAAAAGTATCAAATATAGCATGACAGTTGAAAGTAGTGTTACCACTGGTAAGTATTCAGTAGATCAGAATCCTATTGGTTACTGCAGTGACTAGACTGATTGATTAAATGAAGAAGTATAATTAACTATTGCCTCACATTCTTGAGATTTACTTAAGTGAGACACTAAACTGCACCATATACCACTGCCTCTCCTTGCAAACAAGGATGTTGTACTGTTTTGATCTTTTAAATTTACTACCTTGGGCAAAGGGTAAATTTTTTAGAAATTCCCATCTGGCCTTCCCCACTATAATAGCTTTTACATCATGGGCAAGAACTTAATGTGAAGGTTGTTCAACTGGTAACGTGCCTGGCATTTTGAACCAGGACCCTAAACTTAGCAAAACTGACCTTCCTGGCTGGGCTGTATTTTAAATGTTCTTTGAAGGTCAAGGGTTCATTATTAGAGCCTCAGTTTAGATTTCATATTTTCCTACTCTCTCTCACAACAGTAATAAATGACTTCTTTGTCAGCTACCATAGAGGCCATTGATCTTCACACTTATTTTCCAATATTTCGTTAACAGTTCTAATTGATATTTTTTTAAGTGTTGATTTAATTTAGTGTTTTCAGCTAAGAGTCCATGCCCTTCTATACATTGCCTTTCTTTCCATAATTTTCCAATTCTTGTATTATTGTACTGACCAAGACAATTATTTCCACTGAAATATTCTTCTTCTAAGTATTTAAAAGTTTAAAAATTATACTTTGAAAGTTTGTTTTAAGATTTCAGTGCTGATTTGTAAATTTTCCAACTGCTAAAGTAATAACCAAATTATGCATATAACAACTAAGAGCTACATCAAATATTATTTCTAATAGAGACAAAATAAAAAATAATTTGCCCCCAAATTATATTTTTACACTAACATAGGAACCAAACAATGAGCTGAGAAACAAATGTATAATGAATTCCTGTTCACTATGTGAATTATAATTATAAATTCAAAACAAGAACAAAAGTAATTACAATGGTGATGCTTGCTTGTAATCCCCATACTTAGGAGGCTGAGAAAGGAGGAACACAGGACTGTGACTAGTCCCAGAAACTTAGTGAATCCCTCCTCAAATTAGTGAGACCCTGTTTCAATATAAAAATTAAATGGGGCTGAGAGTGTAGCTTGGAAGAAGAATGCCTCTGGGTTCCATCTTTAGTACCATAAAAACAAAGAGTAAAGAATGATCCATAAGTTATTGAAAAGCTTTTTCAGTGTGACTTATCTTCCATTTGTAGATATATTCTTGAATTCTTAGTATATTAATGGCAAATTATGCTTATTAAAATAGGACCAATATGTTAGATTTTATCTGATAATATTTTTATGGCATTACATATATTTTTTTTTTTTTTCGCGTTACTGGGGATTGAACTCAGGGGCATTCTACCTCTGAGCTACACCCCCATCCCTATTTTTTATTCTTTATTTTGAAACAGGGTCTCACTAAGTTGCGGAGTGCCTCACTAGGTAGCTGAGGCTGGCCACGAACCCGGATCCTCCAGTTTCAGCCTCCTGAATGCTGGGATTACAAGCGTGCGCCACCACGCCCGGCTGCATTACATAAATTTTAATGTATTGCAAGACGAAAATGTATTGCTTATGGAGACTTTTGGAGAATTCTCTGTACCCTTTAGAAACCGCTGAAAAGTAGGGGGAACTGTTTGAAGGAAGGATAAAAGAGGAAAAAAAACAAAGTAAACAAAAAAAAAAATACAAGGAGAAAATGTAAACTATAACTATAGAAAAAATAACTATATCTCTAACATAAAACTTTGGGGGAATGAAAAATATAACATTAATTAATTCAATGATTTAAACTAAAGAAAATAAATTTGATTTGAAAATCCTGTAAATCTTAGTTTTAACTATTTACAAATAAAATATTTGTAGTCTTATTTAGTAAAAACAATTGTTTTCCAAAATTAACAAGCAAAATCCAGATTTTGACCATTGATAGTTTGAAACTATACTTAAAATTAACTCATAAATATCATACTAGAGTCAGAAATAATTTCTCCAACATGTACACATGTATACACACATTCATACAATTTGATGCCAAAAGCATGGATGCTTATGATTATATCTTAAAATAAAATAAAATTTATATATTTAATTGTTGAACTTATTTTATACATGTTTATACAAACTTAGTCAATTTATTGATTTTAATGTCATATTTGGCCTTTATTTTGAACAGTTGTTTTTTAATAATTTATATTTGCTGGCTGAAACTAAGAGTATTATGTTTAGATCAGCCAGTGACAATAAATGAAGGGTCATGTGTTTTCCTTCATATATGGAAACTAGAGGAAAATGAGTACAAAAGTGACTCCAGACAAAGGAAGAGAAACTCCAGTGGAGGATATTAAAATCTGTAGTAATATAATCTGATATTATAATCTGTAAACAATTACAAACTGATCTGAATGCTCTCAATACTAAAATATATTTTATTCCATTATTTTAATCACCCCAAAGGGAATGACAATGGATGATATTCTCCACTGCATTACTAATGCACAAGGACGTGCTTAGAATTCATGCCAAATCATGGCCAAACACTGACCAGATTAATAGACCAGATATTCACAATGATCCTTTATCCAGTAATTCAAGGTAAAAAATTATTTCTTAATCATTTGTCACATAAATTTAACAATTCTCATAATTTCAGCAGAAGTTATTATTTCAAAGTAAAATGGGCTAGTACTCCAAATTTATATGAATTTTCTTAAGTTTCTATCTGCCTAGAATCCCTTTCTTCTGTAAGAACATACTGTTTTTTTCTTTCTTATTATATCTTGTCATGAATAATTTTTTACTCTATTATAGTTTTCCAAATGTATTTCTTTGAAAAGATTGAAAAGTGAAGATTTAGACAAATAGCAGTAAAAGTCTCCCTGTCTTAATGACATCACAGTAGAAGAGAAATGTGAAAAACATAAACCCAAAATTGTAATTCAAGTATATGAGTGCTTTAAAAATGTTCTTAAATGTAAAACATAGAGGGCAAGGGGGAATAAAATTAATTATGAGATATTGGATTAGAAATTAAATGAAAGGACTTTTCTTATGACTCAGATGTATAAGAAAAATGATAAAACAAATAGAAAATTGATATCTTTGTATTAAAAATCTTATCAATCTACTTAAGGAAAAATAAAAGGTATATAAATATTAGGTAATTAGTATGCTACAATAATGCTGGATCATATCAGTCAGAAAGATGCTTAAGTTGAAAAACTCAGAGGTAGAGTAATTCTAAGAGGCTGCAGAGTCCAGCTCATCATCCCAACTGTACATGGCTGAGTGAAGCCCGAGTCAAGCATGGGATGAGAAAGTGCAACACACTGCTTATTGCTGCATCCATAAGCATTCATGCATGTTGGGTTAAGTGTGTTTTCTAAAATCAAATATCAAGCTTATACTGATTCTGATCCAATATTTTTAATTAATAGTTTATATCTGTTCTACACCGAGATTAGAACCATCTGGAAATTGACATGCATTCCATTTCAACAATTTACACAAATGTAAAGTCTGGCTTTAACTTTGACTTTTATTCATATCATAAGATCACCAACTTTTCATTGTTCGAAACTCATACATATATTATTTGTTTATTAAGAATTTACTATGTATTGAGTACTGTTCTAGGTGGTATTTCTGCAGTACTAAGCAGTAGAACGCTTCAGAGGGCAAAGGATGCCCCTATGTATTAATAGCTCTACTCTTCATAATATTTCACCTCTAAGTCATGTGGAACACACTGTAGGTAACAATTCTAGTGATATTTATTAGTTTTTTCCTACTATAAAAACTTTAATTAAAATATCAAGTATGATATTTTATGATTTCAGCTATTCTCTATGACCTACATTTTTCCACATAGAAATTAGAAAAAATGTATTCTTCTTACAAATGCTAATCTTAGTTGTGAGTTTTTAGTAGAAAAATTCTGGCTTTTCATCTTTTGACACACACACACAAAAATTGTTCACTTTTTAGAATTACATTGTAATTTGTATCTAAAACCTTCTTGTGTTCTTAATTTTATTATATGTCAAGATGAATATCAAATATTCCTGAGATCACAAATGCAATGTCCCAGTTTTTAAAACTTTTTTCTTCCAACAAGACTTTTTTCTACCAATGCATCTGTTTTTTAAAAATAGTCTTCTATACTATGAATTATCCTTGAAGTAAATATTCACTACTACACTTGCAGTTATTCAATCACTGAAACCCATCATGTTATTTAAAATGAAATGATATATATTTTTCCAAATTTCTGTTTATTTCTTATACTAGCTCATATCCTTAATACTCATTTTATATTTATTAAAATAATCTTCTGCAGAACTGTCTATATCAAATTTACATGCATACTGTAAGTCCCAGATCCCATAGATTTTAAAATGGCAGCTGGATCTTGCAGCCCTGAATTTATTCATCTGAATTTTTTCTCCTGTTAATATCAGGTCAATTATCATTATTCCATAAGTTCTTAAAGATAAATTTCTCTCTTTCTTAATGAGTCCCAAAAGTACTATAACTGAGAACAGATTGGAACACTTAAACAAAGGCTTCCAATGACTTGGTGATAGTGAAATAGAAATAAACACCAAGAGGAAAAGAAATTAGATCTTTTGACTCAAATATTTAGAATACTTGTCTTTAACTTGGAGTGCACTAGGGGAATGATTCTCTGTCAGGCTCCTGGCTGCCTTTACATTTCAATCTTCTCTCATCTATACAACATAATAGAAATTCGAGTATATTTTCCACTCCCCAAAATTGAGGCCCAAGAGATTAATATGCAGAAAGAGTTAGGATTCCCTCTTGGCAATTGAGATTTCATTTCCTGGAACACAAATTTGTCATTTTTATTAACTGTCTAGAATCTGAACCATTTCTGTGTTTGAAAATGTCTGAACTTATGAGTTGAACTTTCTCATTGCATTGTCTTGCAGCAGAATAATATGTGGCCTAGGATTTTGCAAAAAAAAATGCAGCTCCCTACACATGAAATCACAAAGTAATGGTTTAAAGGAGAAGAAACACTTGTGGTGGTTTAAAAGTAGAACTGGGAGCAGAAGCGATATTAGAGCTGGCAATAGTTATGAGTGTCCTGAATACTGGTATAGTATAGGATGCATTTGAAGACTGATGTGGTGCTCCACTTTGATTTAGGATAGTGTTTCTCAAAGTGTGTTTCCTGCAGCAATAGCAAGGGTGTTACCAGGAACTCAGGAAAGCAAATTTTCAGCCCCCAACAAAGGACTGCTAAACCAGAAAGAATTTTGAAAATGGGACCTAGCAATATATGTTTTAGCATTCCTCAAGGTGAGGAAACGCTAAAGTTTGAGGATCATTGATTTAGGACACTATTTGAGGTTCCTTTTAACACTCATTTTAGTCCTTCCATATTTTTGTTGTTGTTGCTGTTGGCATATTTTTCTCTGCATAATATCAGTGACTTTAACTGTCTATGATGTAATTAATTAAGCTAGTAGCAAAGGCATTTTAATATAAAATATTAAAAATATCAAATGTTTGCTTTAAAGAACATTTTTTCAGGTCTGTTTTCCATATATATAATGTGCCTACTGATCACCTTTCCTTGATTGTTACTCATTTCCTTTGAACCTTTCTTCTTATCTAATCCTGTCTGAATTTGGTGACTTAATATTACACTTTATCTCTTCTCTCTGACAGGGCAATGGTGCTAATGCTAGTAAATAATACCTCAGTTGATATACTACTACCTGCATCCCCAGACACTACACTTTTTAAAGAGATAGTTTGAGCCATTCACTAATAAATACATTGCCTCCTAGTACAATCAGAAAATCTATGTGGCCAGAGTTTATGCTTTAGACTTTTATATTCTGCTCATTAAACATCAGAGTAAAGCTCAATCTAACCTATAATTTAGTTGTTGTATAGATAACTTCAGTTTTACCTCCACTTTGATTAGGAAAACCATTTCATTTACATTTTACTTTGTTTCCAGTAAGAATAAATCATAGAACCGAGTAAATATTGAAAAATGAATTATGTAATTAGGTATCACATTCAGTTCTTATATTGACTATTTTTAAATATTTCTTTAAATATTCTAATCAGTAACCCTCTATAAATCTGTATGTTGTTATAAAGTCTTAAAGGCTACCTCTGTGACTCAGAGGTCATTGCAAAATTTAATGAAATAGTTTTATGGGCCTGTGATTCATGAAGTATCATTATAGATTGTATGGAGCATTTTTTGGTAACAAATAGAACTGCTTCACTATCCCTTGAATCTTGGGTGCTTTGACCAACAAATTGTGGTAGAAGTGGAGTTATATGAGTTTCCCAGCCCAAGCCATGTGACATTTCCAGCTTTTCCATTCCATGTTATAAAAAAGTCTAGTCTGATCTCATGGAAGATGAGGTTCCTATGGAGGAGAAGCAAGGTGCTTCAGGCTAAGAGCCAGTCACACATATGAGTGAGGCCATCACTGATTTCCTTGGACAGCTGACATGTAACAGATGAGAGTCTTATTAGTAACTCAGGTAAAACCAACAGAAGAAACATCTGGCCAAACCACAGAAACTGAATATATCATAAATTGCAATTTTAATCTAATGTTTTTGTGATGGTTGATGTTGCAGCAATAATAAGTTTAAAATACAAATTAATGTATGAATTATTTTGCTGTAATTTTACGTATTTTCTTTATTTATATTATCTGTAATGATTTATCAGACAACTTGAAAAGAGCCTTTGGAATTTGCTTCCATTAGAATTTATTTTAAAATAATTTCAGGATAGAAATTAAGAAACTTGTTATTAATGAGCTAGGAAAATCTGGTCTCAATACCAACTGTGTAGTTCCAAAGAAAGATTCTATCATTTTAACTTCTATTCCCCTGTTTTCTCCTCTGACAAGGTCATAGTTAATGGGCTTCTAACTGTGCTTCTGAAATATGATGACAATTAAAGAGAAATCCCTCTTCAAGCATATGCAACATTATAAAAATGACTTCCAAATAACAAACTGATGATAAATGCATAGCACTATTGTCTGGGAAGTTCTAAATGCTTCAGTTATTTGTCTGTTTCCTCAAGCGTATGGTTTAATGACTTCATTAAAATAAATTAAATATAAATAAGACAGATATATTTTCATTGATAACCTCTCTTATGCATCAAAATTTTTATTGTTTTAATTGTAGTCTGAATTCTATGACAGCCAATACATGCAATAGGTCAGAAAATAGTTATACAGTTCAAAACTACTATATCCAGTACTATTTATTGACACATAGAAATATCATCTCTATAATTTCAATTTTAAACTTTTAAAGATTTTTTAATTTTTTTCACTTGCATAATTTTATTAAAGTCATTCAGCCTCATTTTTGGATTCCTATCATATGCTATATAAATGTCCTTAGCACCAGGGATACAGAAGTAAATAAAATGGAGAAAATTAAAGCCAGGCATGGTGGTGCACACTTGTAATCCCAGTACTTGAGAGGCTGAAATAGGAGGATCACCGCTTCAAGGACAGCCTCAAAGTAGTGAGACTCTCATCAACTTAGTGAGACTCTGTTTCCAAATAAGTAACAAAATAGGCCTGGGGGTGTAGTTCAAAGGTAGAATGACTTTGCGCTCAATCTCCAGTACCAATAAATAAATAAATAAATAAATAAATAAATAAATAAATAAATAAATAAAATTCTTAACTATTGGAGCTTGCATTTTAGAATAAAAGAAGAAAGACAATATATAATATGAATAGAAAATTTTACTAAATGCATATAGTTACACTGTGTCAGTCAAATGGTGAGATAAAGCCAATGTTTGATGGTAATAAGTATTGTAAAGAAAATTGGAACAGCAAGTGGGCATAAATACTAAAATTAATGTGGTGGGAGATGCAATAATGACATATTATCATATTTGTCTTAGAGAACAATACTAAAAATGTGACTTTTAAGCAAAGACTTAATAGAGGCAAGAAATGCATGTATTTGACTACCTGGGGAGGAGTCTAATTTAAATGGAAGAGCAACTATACATACTTGAAAAATGAACATGTCTATTCTATACAATGAACATTGGAAAATCAGTGTAGAAAAATGGTAAGTGATGGCAAAGGTAGTAGGTCATTTGGAAAGATAAAGAAAGAACACCTATAGCCTTGAAGACTTTTTTAAAGACTTTGGCTTTTACTTTTACTAGAAGTGACATGAAAAGTTATTGAGAGCATTTTTGAGGATATAATTTGGTATGCTATCAGTGTTGGTGTCCCAGCAGAACTTCTATGTTGGAACTCAATATCCATTGAGATAGTATCAAGTATAAGAAGGTGAAACACAGCTAGAATAAAGAGCCATATAAATTGACCAAATTATCATCATCAACAATTTCGGGGCACTGAGAAATACTCAATTGTGAAGAATAACCCAAGAAGTGTAGTTGATTCTTGTTACTCCTGGTGGCTATGTCTTATAAAGTTGCTCAGGACACTGAATTACTGAATACTGAATAATTGCCTCTAAAAGAAATTTGTATATTTCTGCTTGCTTCTGGTTACAGCATTTTCATGAAATCAATAAATATTCTTCTTTTATGTATGTCTCTGTTTAAAGGCACCTTATAATATATGTTGTTGCTTCATTAACATTGAACTCATGGCCAATATCATTATAACTCATGTGTAAATGAGCTTATGTAACACATGTATTTTTCCCTATAAGACATATGACAGTCTTTCTATACTTAGGAACGTTAGAAAGTATGACAGCACTATGCTTGAGGTGTGTGGGGGGGAGATTTAAACAATAAAATCAGCACTAACTACCCATGAAAAGGACACTTGTTTATCATGAGAATCAGACAAAATGCAGAACTTGACCTTTTTTTTTTTTTTTTAATCTCAGCTGGGAATGTGTGCCACCGAAATTTTTCACCATTCTTAGCATGTCTTTAAATGAGAACCAAAGTCTCTGAGTATTTATTTTGGGGTTACAAATAAATTTTAGCCAATAGATAAATTTGTAAATGTGTGATCCATGAATAATGAGGATCAACTGCATTTACTAATAAAAAGATATTTCTGTGTTGTGTAAAATAGGGATCTTTTGACTTTCTTACCTGATGGGCTTTCATTTCCTCTATGAAGGGTGGCAACATTGCAACATTCATAGCTTTCACTGCTAGAAGTTAGACTGGAGCAGTTGACAGAGCACCTAGAAATTTAATGCAGAGATTTTGAAAATGAAAGTCACAGAAATGTTGTAATATTGAACTTCCACAAAGGTATGGCTTACTGCTAAGGTGTATCTTCAACTTGGAGACTCTAGAAAGTTGGGTCATTATTTAAAGCTAGAGAAAATTTGAAAATTTGCTGTGCCTCTGAATACTACCCTCGACCTACATATGACTCAAGCAGGACAGAGTGATTGACCATAATTTCTACTTCAAACATTGTTTTAATGATAAGAAAGAAGAAAGAAAGAAAGAAAAAATGAAGAAAGGGAGGGAGGAAGGAAAGGAAAGAAGGCAGGAAGGCAGGCAGGAAGGAAGGAAAGGCAGGCAGTCCAAACTCTAAATAGCCAGGAACAAAAGTATGATTAGCACAGAGAAATTCCCATATAGCCATATTATACTAAAATTTCTGAAGGCCAAAATGAAGAGGAAATCTTTAAAGCAACAAGATTAAAATGATGGATCACGGGGATGTAATGACATAATTAACAACTATCTTCTAGCTATGTTGTATCAGAATGTAGTGCTAAACTGTAATGTGTCAAGTGAATTTGACATTTATTTGACTGATTTTCTGGTGTGTATGTCCCGTATCTTCTCAAAGGAGCTTAATGCTGGAGATTGTCTTTTGCCTTCTTTAATTGAGAGTAGGATTGGTTGCATGAAGTCATAGACTTTCCTTAGCTAAACCAGAGACTCTGGATTTCACTCCTAGCATTTTCATTTTGGTATTTTGCTAACCAAACTTTGAACTAAGGCCAGGAAATTCAGTTAAAAATAGTACCTGTAAACCTCAAGTATTCATCAGGTTCAGACTCAATCTCAAAGAAATTTTTTACACTTCACTTTCATCTCTTGGGTCATTAGTGAAGTTAATAATGATTATTATGGTTATTCTGAGCTTGGAACTATACTGTTACTGCATGTAATATTATGCTTTTTAAATTATTTTTAAATTGCTAAAAGGAAGGGCTATTTTAAAAATGAAATATTTCACAGGCTCAATAAAATGTAAAGAAATAAAAAAAAACTAATGTCAGAAGACATGGAATGGCATGTTAAAAGTGCTAACAATAAAAGTCAGCCACTAGCTCATTATCTTCCAATTCTAAGAAAATTAAGATATGTTCATATAAACAAAATCTAAAAAAATCCATTGATAATAGACCTGTGCTATAATAAATGCAAAATGGCACTCCTTTGGACTGAGGAAAATTTCACCAGATAGTAAGTTATATTCATAAAATGTAGAGCAATGTATATGGTAAGCATGTATATAAATATAACATGTATGCCTGTATGTATGTATGTATGTATGTATATGCTTAATAAGATGCGTATAGTATGAATGCAAATATTTTTCTCTTAATCTATTCAGAAAACGTATAATAGATTAAAAGAATGATTATAGCCCTCAAATCTTGAGTTTATTACATGTATATATATGTAATATGTATGACAATAGCGTAAATTAAGGGGGAAATACAACAATGCAGGGGTAAAATTGACTTGGATAATATCAGCATTAACTTGAAGTTAATTGAGTTAAACATGCATAATAAAATTTTTTGAACAACTACTAAAAAAAAGTTAAAAATAAAATATAACTGAGAAAAAATACTTGAAAAAAACCACATCTGATAAATAAGTATACAAAATATACAAAGAACGTTTTAACAGTAAGAAAGACCCAATTAAAAATGGACAAATGACCCGAACAAACACCTCATCAAGAAAGGATACACAGACTTCAAGTAAGCATATGGTGAGATGCTTTACATACTGTCATTAAGGAAATAAAAAGCAATTACAATGGCCAAAACTCAGAAGACTGGCAACATCAAATATAAATACAAGTGAGAATGTGGAGCAACAGGAACTCTCATTTGTTGCTGAAGGATGCAGCAACTTTGGAACATATCTTGGCAGGATTTTTTTTTTAAATAAATATACTCTCATGCCATACAATCCAGACATTATTTTCCTAAAGCAACTGAAAAGTTCTTCCTATACAAAAGCCTGCACACAGATCTTTACATCAGCTTTATTCATAAATGCCACAACCTGAAAACAACTAAAGATGTCCTTCAGTGGGTGGATTGACAAACTGTCACATATATCCAGATAATGGAATATTATTTAGGTCTAAATATATTACTTTTAATCCATGAACAAGTAGGGAGGGACCCTAAATGCATATTACTTAGTGAAATACATCAATATGAAAAGTCTGTGTACTGTAAGATTTCAACTATCAGACAGAAATTCTGGAAAAGGCAAAACTATGGAGACAATAAAAACATCAGTGGTTTGCAAGAAATAGTGGAGATAAAGGAATGAATAAGTAGAGCACTGAAGGTTTTCAGGGGATGAAACTATTCCGAATGATATTATAATTTTAGAAATATATCAAACAGTTGTCAACACCTGCAACAGATTTCCATTGTCAGTGATATCACACCTGTGGAGGATGCTAGACTATTCTGGGAGGAGGGGTAAGTAGCCTTGTGTGCAATTGGATGGTACTGAATAAAAATAAGAGAATAGTAGATGTGACCAGGGATTTGATGAGTATTTTTTTGAAAAGGGGCAAAAATCAATAAGACTGGGAAGCTATGTGAGAATATGTAACACCAATAGTGGTCCTCTCAGTTCAACTAGAAAGAAATAAATATAATTTCAATAGTTCAGAAAGAAGCAGGTAGCTGGGCTTGGTGGCACACACTTGTAAACCCAGCATTTGGGAGGCTGAAACTGGAGGATACGGGTTCTCGGCCAGCCTCAGCTACTTAGTGAGGCCTCCGCAACTTAGTGAGACCCTCTTTCAAAATATAGAATAAAAATAGGACTGGGGGTGTAGCATGGAGGTAGAATGTCCCTGGGGTTTAGTTCCCCATAAGGAGCAGGTAAATAGGCCTTCATGAATGAAGAAACAGTTGTGTATATAAAGACTAACAAGAAATCTACCTGGAAGTCAGGCCAGAGACCTTGCAGCTACTTGAAGAGGGCATAGGACCAACACTTAAACACATAGGCACAGGTAAAAACTTTCTCAACAAGACCTCAAAAGCACAAGCAACTCAAAGGAAGATCAATACATGGCATTGCGTTAAACTGAAGAGCTTCTGTGCAGTGAAGGAAACTATCCTGAACCTCAACAGAGAGCCCACTGAGTGGGAGAAAATTTTTGCCAGCTACTCTTTTGGTAGACGTTTAATATCTAGGATATACAGAGAACTCAAGAAAATCACAAACTCAAGAAAACAAATAACCCAATCAAAAAATGGGCAAAGGATCTAAATAGACACTTCGCAAAAGAAGAAATACAAATGGCCAATAAATATATGAGGAAATGTTCCACATCATTAGCAATCAGAGAGATGCAAATCAAAACTACCCTGAGATTTCACCTAATTCCAATCAGAATGGTAACAATCAAGAACACAAACAACAACAAATGTTGGTGAGGGTATGGAGAAGTGGGAACCCTAATACATTGTTGGTGGGATTGCAAATTAGTGCAACCACTTTGGAAAACAGTATGGAGGATCCTCAGAGGAATGGGAATGAACCTACCATAAGATCCAGCAATATCACTTCTGGGTATCTACCCAAAAGAATGGAAACCAAACTCTCAGACCGACACATGTATATCAATGTTTATAGCTGCACAATTCACAATTGCCAAACGAGAGAAGCAGCCAAAATGTCCATCGACAGATGGGTGGATTACAAAACTATGGGATATGTACACAATGGAATTTTACTCAGCCATAAAGAAGAACAAAATCATGTTATTTGCAGGGAAATGGATGCAACTGGAAAACATTAAGTGAGATTAGCCAGTCACAAAGAGTAAAAATGCATATGTTCTCCCTAATATGTGGATGCTAGAGAGAAGATGGGGCATGAGTGCCTCCAGATGAAAAAGGAGAAACCCTAGATAAGCAAAGAAGTTGACTTAACTGAAGGTGATGGACGGGTTTAGGGGGCACCCTAATGCACATGATGTACTTTCACAAATATATCAAGGTCAGTCACTAAACTGAACTTGAGAAGGAGGGAGGGTGAGGGAGTGGGGTGGCAATTGGAGAAGGGGTTAAATGAGAAATGTGTGCATATATGCCTTTACCAGCTTGTACCTAACAATGATATATGTTACAATGCACCAATTATTAAATAAAAAATTTAAAAATTAAAAAAAAACATTCCTAAATGCTGAAAGGAAGATTTCATGGACTTAGTTTTATAGTTTATATATAATTTGTTCATGGGAGTGTTTATGTGGCCATGTTTACTGAGTAAGGAGAAGGCAAATCAAATATGTTTGACTCCAAAGCCTCTACTTTTAAGTACAATAGAGTTAGGACATTACATTGCAGCGGGGGTATCAAAATAACTAATTATATTATTACAGAGGCGTCAGGTTATGATAAGAGAGACAGAACAAACTGCAAGATCTTTGAATAGGCGTATCTGGCACTGGCTTGGTGGAAGCAATGTCCCTGAAAACTCAGGGATAAAAAACATTTAAACAGGCAAAGATGATGAAATGTATATTTCAAAATGTTTGTGCATAATTTCAAAGGTAAAGATGTACTGTAAGCAAATAAATATTTGAGAAAATAAAATATGTGACAATCAAAACTAACTAAAACTATAATGTGCAAGCACTTTATTTATTTATTTATTTATTTATTTATTTATTTATTTATTTATTTATTTATTTTTTGCAGTACTGGGGATTGAACCCCAGGGGCATTCTACCTCCCAGTTATATCCCTAGCCCTATTTTTTATTCTTTATTTTGAAACAGGGTCTCACTAAATTGCAGAGTGCCTCACTAGGTAGCTGAGGCTGGCTGCGAACCTGGATCCTCTGGTCTCAGCCTCTCAAATGCTGGGATTACAAGCATGCATCACCACCCCCAGCTGTCCATGTACTTAAATGCTTTATGTTCTCACTTAAATGTAGAGTTTTAGGTGTAATATCAGATGTTCTTGATATGAGACAGGGAAAAAAGAAAAGGGAAAGGGAAAAGCCTTGAGGAGAAAAATATAGTTGGGAGAGAGGGAGGGAAGCTTGCAAAAGGGATAAGGAAGAGAGTCAGCAAATTGAGCAAAAAATAATAAAACAACCAATCATCCAAATAAACATAAATAAATTAAGGCAATACAAAATGAAAAGAGAGCAAAAACAACATCAACAACAACTACAACAAAAACAAAAACAGAACACACACACAAAAAGAAAAAAAACCAACAACAAAAAACAAAAACAAAAATCCTGCTATTTTCTAAGTACAGGGCTGAGCTGGCCTCAGCAGTCCTTTTGGATCCTCGTGGATATTTTCAGCTTTTAAATATCTGCCCACTCTATTAGATTTTCTTTTTTCTTCTTCTTCTTCTTTTTTTTTATTATTTGTGCATTGTAAGCAAACATCTTTGTTAGGTACAAATTGATAACGATATATGTGCCCACATTTCTCATTTGACCCCTTCCCCCAATTCCCACCCTTGCCCTCCCTCCCTCTCAAGTTCAATTGAGTGAGTAACCTTGATGTACATTAGGGTGACACCCCCCCGCCCATCCCTTTCTGTTAAATCAACTTCGTTTATCCTGGGTCTCTCCTTTTCCATCTGAAGACCCTCTTATGCCCCATCTTCTCCCTAGCATCCGCATATTAGGGGGAACATATGCTTCCTTTCTCTTTGTGACTGGCTAATCTCACTTAATATAATGTTTTCCAGTTGCATCCATTTCCCTGCAAATAACATGATTTTGTTCTTCTTTATGGCTGAGTAAAATTCCATTGTGTACATATCCCATAGTTTTGTAATCCATTCATCTGTGGATGGACATCTTGGCTGCTTCCATAGTTTGGCTATTGTGAATTATGCAGCCATAAACATAGATACACATGCGTTGGTCTGATAGTTTGGTTTCCCTTCTTTTGGGTATTGCTCATTCCCATTCCTCTGAGGATCCTCCATACTGTTTTACAAAGTGATTGCACTAGTTTTCAGTCCCACCAACAATGTATTAGAGTTCCATATATCTTAATGAGTTACAAGATGGCAGATGTTCATGCATATGAACACATCACTCATTTTAAAAATGAATATATATGGTTGTATTTTTATTTGTTAGATTTCTTATATTGAATAAATGCACCCATAAAAGTATTAATTTTAAGATTGAGCATAGGTGTTCATGTGTTCTCTTCAATGCCTGTGTCAACTTACTTAATGATAAGAATATAAAAATACTCTTAACCTTATAACTTTTTTTGGTGGAACTGGTTGTTGAACCTGGGATATTATTTCTCTGAGCTATACCCACAGCCCTATTTTTAATTTTTTTTTTTATTTTGAAACAAGGCCTTGCTATGTTACTGAGGCTGGCCTTGAAACTGCAATCCTCTGTCTTACCTCCTAAATACTTGGATTACAGGCCTGTACCATTAGGCCTGGCTCCTTGCACTGGTTTTAATGAAGGATATAGTAGATTAAAACTTTGCCATTCTTTTGGAAGAAATAGTAGCATTGTATTTTTTTTTTTATTTCTCTGCTTGTGTTTTGTGGTCAAATTTACACAATTCTTTTGACTTTTTTAATGAATAACTTCACAGCTTTCTTTGTAAATTGAATGTCCCTTTCTTTGTTATTAGAGGCTTTTATATACTATTATTAAAACATTTTATTCTAGATTGTAAATTTTTTATATAGGCTTTCATTTCTTTTAAACTCTGTGTATCATTTTGCATATAGAAATTTAAAGTTTTATGTAGATAAATCTGTAAATATCTTACTTTGGAAATTTGAAATTTATGTTGGACATCTTACACCCCAAGATTATTTTTCACACTATATGATTATCATATACTCATAGTTTGATCACATATGCATGGCCCTTTATTCATTCTGGAGTGTATTTTTACATATGTATGATGTATATACTTAATTCTATTATTTTACAAATTAATAGCCAAATATAGTTTAACTTATTATAAAAGACCATATTTGACAAGAAAAAATATACAGTATAATTCATTTAGAAGCTGGACATAGTGGTGCATGCTTGTAATCCCAGCTTTTGGGAGGCTGAGCCCGGAGGATCCGGGTTTGCCGCCAGCCTCAGCTACCTAGTGAGAGATTCCGCAACTTAGTGAGACCCTGTTTCAAAATAAAGAATAAAAAATAGGGCTGGGGGTATAGCTCAGAGGTAGCATGCCCCTGAGTTCAATCCCTAGTACTGCAAAAAAAAATGAATTCATTTAGAAATCATCTTATTCCTATTGTAAGTTTAACTTGCTACTTATAATTTCTCTGTTTCATATTGCTTAAAACAGGTTATCATAAATATCATTATTCATGTAACAATTCTTTCAAAAACTCATTAGCCAGTGGGATAAAATTTGTTTCTATTTCTGGTAAATAATATAGTCAATACTTACTTGGTTTATATCTGCTTTAGACATAGCTATCTTTCAAGACTCCATGAGAATCCCTCTCTGCCCACCTGATCATAACCCAAATTGTTCCATGTTCAGTCTTGCCAGGGACTGACCTACTGGACTACATTTATTCCTCTGGAATAAATGTAGATAAATTGGCAGAAGTTTATTTTTTAATATCTGTGGTTTCCATAAGTTGTATTCTATATGAATTACAAAGGTGTTGATAATAGTTGTATATATTTGATAAACATTTTGCTTATTTTTTCTTTGAATGTTTCTCTCTCTCTCTCTCTCTCTCTCTCTCTCTCTCTCTCTCTCTCTCTCTCTCTCTCATACACACACACACACACACACACACTCATACCCCAACATAAGGTTTGGATTTTCCTATTGATGTTCTGTTTTAGTTATAGTATGGATAGAGGACCTCTGTGAATCCTACTTGAATCCTACTGAATAACTAATGATGTTAAGGTGATGCATAATTGTGATAAACACATTAAAGTAAATAACAACTGCTCAGTACTAATGCAATCAGCACAGCACATTGAATTACACACAAAATAGCTTTTCCCTCCTCTCTTACACCCATGTCTAGAGGATTACTGTAGCTGTATTTCTAACAGTTACTCAAATTTTGCACAGCCTTCCAATAACATGTTATGGTTACCAAAGACAAGAGGCAATAATAGATTAATTCAGCAAGGGCTGAATATGCCATTAATAGCCATGCAATAGGCTTATCTGGGCCGACAAAGTGCCCCCCTTTCATGTCTGTTCAATTAGAGATAATAGTTGAGGGCATTAATCACACATATTTTCAACAAAACTTTTCTCAGTCAAAGACACCCTGCAAATGATGTGGTCCAATGCACATCCGCCTATTAGGGTTGCTATGACTATGGCGAGTCTGATCTGAAAGACAGGATACAATCAGGCCTGAGACAATGAGTGGATTTTCATATTTAATGGTCTTGATTTTCAGCTTGGCACAGCAAACTGAATAGTAGTGACCCAAAGATGACCTTCTAGTTTTCTTCTTTGATTTGTCCCCAGGAATGGACAAGGCACTGGGATTCTGGGAGTAATCAGAAAACAAGAAATGGCCCCTTGCATAAGTGAAAACAACAGGGAAGGGTCTACCCCAGAAAACTTTTGTTTTGATACTAATATTGGAGAGCGTTGTTATTTCATTATTTTTGTTGTAAAGGAAAGAGGAGGAAGAAGACTGAGGTTCATTAATGGAAATACTATTGACTATGTGTGCATATGTGAATATAACAACATCAATACTAGTGCTTTGTATTGGGAAGGGAAAAAATGGGAAGGTGGGGGATCAAGTGCTGTGTGCATGTATGTCATTGTCAACATGATTTACATTATGATGCTAGACTATAATGCACCAATAAAAGCACTTTTTAAAAAAAAGGAATTTCTAGAAAAATTATTGGGGGAAAAGCAGACCAACCAGAAGTCATAGAGACAGAGACTTGTTCTTAGTCAAAGATCTTTCTTTTTCAGGTTTTGGGATTTGCCCACATATAGAGCATTTGAACAAGATTATCACAAGTAAATCCAGATAGAAAATAAAGTTTATCTTATTTAATAGACTAAATGTGGGATATAAATAAGAGCCATATGGTTTTCTTTTCTCTGAGATAGAAAAGAGATAGTTCACAAAAAATGTTTTCAAGTATGTGGCTCAAAGTATGAAGAGTATGGTTTATGTTGTTATTTATCCACTTTCTTTATAGTGTGTAATAGTCCTAACAACACTGAGAATGTTGGTATTCTTCTTTTGTAAAGATCCCTAGAAATGTTTCCCAAGAAAAAAGTCATATATTAGCCAGGCATAGTGGTGCATGTTTGTAATCCTAGAACTTGGGAAGCTAAATCAGGAGGATCTCCTGTTTGAGGTCAGCCTCAGCAGTGTAGTGAGACTCTCAACAACTTAGCAAGACCCTGTTTCAAAACAAAAAATAAAAAAGACTGAGGGTACAACTCAGAGATAGAACACGCTTAGGTTTAGTCTCCAGTACAAGGAGGAGGAGGAGGAAGATGAGGATGAGGAGGAGACTTGTAGCACCCATGGGTGTGACACAACACACCCTGGGTATCAGGGGTAACACAGGCAGTAGGCACAAGGTGCAATGCCTACACATGATCCGCAATGCACAATGTCTGCCACAGCTGATTAGAAGTATTTTGACAGACACCTTGAATCCCCAACAAACTGAGGACTATAATTGTCACTGCCTGAGACGAAAAAGCCACAGCTTCTTCTGCCAAGGAGCCTTGCCACCTTGCCATTCCAACCATGGATAATGAAGCTGAATGCTGACCCTGCCAGCTCTGCTACTAGCTCTCAGGCAATTTTTCACTTCAGTTCTGGTTGAGCACTGGGTAAGGTCAGGCCTAGAGACTTGAATCTGACTCCGAAGTGACAAAGACCTGAGACCATGACACAGCCAGCTTCTCTCTCTCTTTCTCTGCTCTAAAATATCATAACTTGTATGAAATCTGCATAGAGTGCTAATAGATAAAGAATGTGTTTTGGTCACTACTGCAATAAATGTTTTCAAAAAGACAGAAGAGAAGAAGAAGAAGAAAAATTGTTCTTTATTAATTGAATTCCATACATTGCAATTATTGTTACTTGCATAATGTTAATTGGAGTTACTATCATTTACTGAACACCAGCTTTAGATTCTACTGGGTACTGTGTGGAAGAACAAAGGAATCTGGTAACAAACGCAACACATGATTTTTAAATATGTGTGTATATGCATATAATTATATATAATTCTGGTTTGAAATTATACACAAAATATAAAATGCAAATTGCAATTACATTAAAATCATATTATATAACTATATAAAATAGAATTAATATGTAGCCAATATGTAATATGATTCAAGATTACATTTTATCATTATATAATTTAAAAGAGAATTATATTATTAGTTTATATTCTACAAACAGATAAATAGAAACATGATTCAAAATGTAAAAAATATTAAAGAATAAAAGTTTACTAATGAAATAGAGGTTGACCAAAAGAGAATTATCATAGAAGTTAATTAAGAGATTGTGTAAATAAAACAATCAGTGGAAATATATACATGAACTAAGAAATTTGCTTTTTCATCTCAAAAAATCCTTATAATTTCATATGTTTAATTTAATTCATCTATTTAGCATTTCCCAGACACCCAGCTTGAAATTATTTCCCTTTCTGTGTTCTCACTTCTCTTTCACATCACTTATGACATTTGTATTATATGGATTTCTATTTTTGATGTGTTCAGGTATAACTTTACCAATACTTGACACAAGTTGTAATTTTTCATCCTCTCTAAAGTACCTCGATGCGTTTATCTACTTAATATCCTAAAATGGCATTTTATATATTTTTAATTGAGTGTAAAATGAAGGAATATAAGGAGAATGGCTTATTAGAACCTAGAGTGGATGAATTGCTAGAGTCTTAGATTAAGAATGTGTTGCTTAACAAAATATAAGGTGGAGAGGTAAGAGTATGAATACTTGCTGATGTGATAAATTATAGAATGCTGTAAATATTGGCAATTTTATTTTCAAGATAACTAGGAATCATTAGATGTCTTTGAGATATGATAAATTTAGAACTAACTGGATTCCTAGAGAAAAAAAATTGATACATAGTTATTACTCTAAGCAGAAATTAAAAATTATTATATATGGACATCAAAGAGTGTTCAAATAGGTTATAGGCATATAACTTGTAAGCTATAAAGTTTATCTTTAAAATTATAGTGGAAAACTTTTATATCTAAAAATTTTTAATTCGTACATTCTTTTTGAACTTAACTTAGTGACTATATCATAAGCTTAATTTTATGTGTATATCATAAGAATAAACTTATTAATTTCTCATATTTCAAAGTTTAGGTAGTTTCTGTTATTTTTCTATAAAGAATATTCATTTTTA
The DNA here is from genome assembly GCA_004027655.1 of Graphiurus murinus. Classification (NCBI taxonomy): domain Eukaryota; kingdom Metazoa; phylum Chordata; class Mammalia; order Rodentia; family Gliridae; genus Graphiurus; species Graphiurus murinus. The sequence goes on along the minus strand of PVLC010003989.1, from coordinate 62,783 downwards.
TGAAGCAATCAATCACATGCATATATACTATTTCGCAATGTTTAAATGTTGAAGTATGTCTTCAGGTAATTTTTTAGAAGAGGCATTGCTAAATTAAAGGGTATGTAATTTTGTTATATATTGGTAAATTTTCTTACTAGGAACTGTACCATTTTGCATTTGCACTACCATTTTGTGAGAGTAATGAGAGAGCTGCAACCAAAACTCTACTGAGTATAGTTACTGATTTATTGAAGGCAATCAGGAGCATTACTTTCATTAGGAAAGAAATAAAACTATAAACCTCAGTTAAAAGTTTTAAAAAGCAAAGTATAGCTTTCTACACACTTGGGAAGCATAAACAAAAAAGTAGGATCCTTCCTATTCCCCAATCCCCTAGGAAGAACTACAGTGAAAAATATTAGGCTCCCTACTGAAAATAAAGATATGCAAATATAAACAAAAAGAAGATTAAGTCCTATGAGAGTCACAATCCTGCCTCTATAGAACACGAAACTGTACTAAGTGAAGGTAACTCACCACCATAACATTACATTACTCTCTGGAGGAAGATACCATTAAGTAAAACATGAATGAACTTGATATAAAATATTTTGGAATTCAAGAAAATATTGGTTATTATATATAACAAAGATAAAGCCATGTAAGTTAGAAACAAGATTTTAAAACTGGACAGGAGAAAGATACAAGAATAAGACTGAAATATTTGCATAAGCAATTGTAAGGCAAGATAAAGATATAAAATAAGAATAGAGAATTTTAGCAGATAAATAGTAATATAACATTTGAAAACGTAAAAATAAAATGTTTGCTATTGAGAATTATTAAAGGGGTTCAATAAGTGATGATGCACAGCAAAAAGATTATTAAAGTATAAGATGGACTAAATGAAAAACATATATCACAACATTAAAGATAGATGCAAATCATGAGAAGGCCTGTCGTAATTGCAATTGAGTTGCCAGGAGGGCTGTAGAATGAAGGCAGAAAAAAATACAGTGGAAAAAAGGGAAGAAATTGCAAAAAACCTCATTAAACATCTTAAGTCACATATGAAAGAAGCAAACTCCAAGAAGATAAATACTAAAAAGCCTTTTCCTACAGATGAGCAGTAAAACTCCTGAAAATCAAATACAATTTGAAAATATTAGAAGCAGTCAGAGAAAAATGTATATTATCTCAAATTGAGTAATATTTAGTGAGCAGAAATTATCTCAACAGAAATTATAGAAAGCTGGGATTACAAGCACTTACTTGTAATCCCAGCATTTGGGAGGCTGAGACCGAAGGATCCGGGTTCAGGCCAGTCTCAGCTACCTAGTGAGACACTCACAGCTTAGTGAGACTCAGTTTCAAAATAAAGAATAAAAAATAGGGCTGGGGGTATACCTCGGAGGTAGAATGCCCCTGCGTTTAATCCCCAGTGCCGCAAAAAAAAAAAAAAAAAAAAAAAAAGCTGAAAACAATGAAATGTAGCTAAGTAATAACAGAGAATAAATACCTACCTAAAATTCTACACTCAAAATTTACTCTTGATGGTAAAATAAAATGTTTCAGACAAAAATCTAATGGCAATTTTTATAACATATCCTGAAATTTAAAAAGTCAAGATGGAGTTAGTACTGAAACAAAATCATCCCAAATGGAACTACAAAAGTGCAAGAAGAAATGAGAAAAAAGGAGACAGAATAAATATAAATGACTAGTAATAAAATAAAAGTATAAAATAGAATTTTTGAGGTTTTAAAATATTTCAGAACAATGACTCAAAATATGAATAAAATTAAATGGAGTTAAATATTCTAAGTTTAATATTAAATATAAAATTAGTGGATTGAAAAAAATAATAAGGAATATATAAAATAAACCATAAGCAAGTGTGTCTCTAAAAACAAACCCTTTTAAAGTTAAAATGCATAGTGGATGTTAAAAAAAACATAAAACAACATAGTTGTAATATTATCTTTTAAAAAAAAAGAATCATGATTACAATGCATATGGCATAGAAATCCTAATTGTTATTTTTTTGTATGGGTTGAATAAACTGGGCAAATGACTTTTTTTTTTAAATGATGTTGTGGATGGAACACAGGGTCTTGTATATACTAAGCAAACACTCTGCCATTGAGCTACACCCTCAGTTCCAGAAGACTTTATAAATATGCATGTTAAAATTAGATTACACAACAAAATAATTTAAATTGCTAGTGATATTTATATTTGTACTATGTAATCTTCTTCTGAAATTAACTTATTTAAATAATTCAGAAATCATAAACTCATTCCAACTTAGACTAATCTTTAAAAAAATTAGGAATAATTTATATATTAGCCAAATTCTTTGTCATCAAAGAGACAATATACTGGAAATACAGTCTTTAAGACATGTAGAAACTAAAATACTTCTCCTAAAATTTGCCTGAATGTTACCTAAAATACTGAGATTATGCTAGATTAGGGCTTCTCAGTAGGACATTACTAACATTTGAGGCTGGATAATTCTTTAATGTGGTAGACTCTCCTGTGCATTGTATAATATTTACCAGGATCCCTGGCCTCTCCCAGTAAATGTTAATAGCATCTTCCTTGTCATAAAAGACAAAATATGACTTCAGATGTTGCCAAGTATTCCCTTAGGAGAAAAATGCCCCCAGATGAAAACAACTGCACCAGATGATCTATAATAATTTACTACAATTCTGAAGATAATTATGATTTTTAGTTTCAGGGTTGACTGCTTTAATTGACATTGTGCTAACTCTCCAGAAACATTACACATCTTCATTAAAATAGTATATATGTTATTCAAGAGTCCTAAACAAGTCTACATAAAATACTACTTACTTTGAAAATATGTGTTGCTAGGATATAGGAAAAAAACAGAGAATATCAAAAATTTAACATATATTTACATAACGTTCTGCATTAGAAAAAGGAAGTTGAAAGTTGTAAGTACAGGAATTTGGGGAACTTTCCTATTTTTATGCAAAGAGCAATTATGGCAGGCTACTATAAAATTTGACCTTTATTTGGAAGAAATCTGTCAAAGGCTGTCATTGATTGCATGAGAAATTATAAACATTTTGTACTAAACAAGAACATTATCAGCATTTACATTTGCTGCACATCTGCTTGTGAGATTCCAGTTATACATAACATCATACTAATGTCTGAGCCAGAAACAATCTTACTTTTTCCCTTGAAGAAAGAAGAATTTGGATTACAAAAAAATTTCCTGAATCATACAATTTTTTCATTCTTTCACTAATAATTTTATTTTGAATAAAATCCAAGTTAATAGTATGCATATATGCATATATGCATGTGCATATTTTTCATATATTAATTTTCAAATGTGTATTCACTAATTATTTTGAGGCAAGTATTGAGATAAGTTGATATAGATTAATAAAATTCAAGTATCTTATCCTTAATGGGAAACATAGGCAAGTAAATAAGTTGTCCAATATGACAAACTACTTAACAGTATTATATTCTTATAGAATTTCCCATGGTCACATAGAGCACTTTCTGCCACCATTATAAGGTCAACCTACTACCAAATATCATTCCATACAGAGGTACAAAGGCCTAATCTTGCCTCAATGTGGTATATCTCTGATGTGCCATCACCTAAGTCTTATGTTGTAGCTTCTTTGCAGTTCCAATTCTCCCTTGCCTCTCTGACTCATATATATGCTCAATGAACAACAAAATGACCATTATGAGAGTGTATCTTTTGATTACAGGCTAGTCATCACTAATCTTTAAACCTATATTTCCTTCACTCTTATTCTTTGCCTGCAGGTGATCCAGCTCCAAGATATGCTGATGGTGTCTGCTTCCTAGAATTCATTTAGAGTTACTACCAATTTCCAAATTTTAGGGTCCCTGAAAAACAAACTCTAGAACTTGGCTACAGAAAATATTTATAAATGTTTTTAAGAACAGCATTAGGAACAACAAGGAAGGATAGCAAGGCTAGAAAGAGGGAGGATTTGAACTATGACACAGATACAATAAAGGTTGCAGGTAATCCAATGAAAGACTCTTCAGAGGTGTCATTAATTTAGGCATTAGCCAGTTATTACAAGATGGTTGTCTTACTGATCAGTTTTGGAAAGCCACTGGCCATAGAGAGCACTTATTACCACATGTATCAGTTTTATAGAGCCTCCATAACAAATTAACACAAATTTGGTGCCTTTAAGATAATATCAAATTATTTTCTCTCAATCTGTTCCATCACTCTTCCTAGCTTTTGGCTATTTTTGTCATTCCTTAGTTTATGGATTTTATTCTCACATCACTTCCTTTACCATCACATGGCTTTCTTTTCTCTGTTTTTTCTTCTTTTCCATTACTTATAAAAATGACACTGGTTATTGGATTTGGAACCCACTTCAATCCAAGATGTCTCCAAATCCTGATCTTAATAATACCTACAAAGATTTTTTTTCCTTAACACTGCCACATTCTGAGGCTGTGTTGGAACAAATCTTCTGCAGGATGGCCAGAATTCAACCCAACAGACCCTATAATCATGGTTTTATGATTTTAGAATGCACATAATTCTATTTTGCTCATTATAAATGCATAAACTAATACACAAATATTTTTATTCTAGATATCTTAATGCTTACTACAGGTGACTTTTCAAAAACACTTAATAAAAAATTATATTAGAAAACATAGGAAGTTTGATAAATACCAATCATTTTTATTGTCTCTTGTATGAGATTGCAGGGCTACCATCTATACAGACAGATGTTTTGGTATGCCATTTGTTGATGATAACACTTAGAAGTTTTCATGTTCCTCTACCACAACATACAGAAAGATTGCATTTACAAGATGGTTGTCTTACTGATCAGTTTTGGAAAGCCACTGGCCATAGAGAGCACTTATTACCACATGTCAGTTTTATAGTAGGATTTGCTGCTTAAACAAAAATGCATAGAAAATGATAATGTTTCCTGTGGCACACATGCTATCTTCAGATTATTAAGAAGTCTACGGTGAAATCATTTGTCATTGCTAGTGGAATATTTGATGGCAATTTTAGCCCCATCAGTTGATTTAGCAGACTTCCAGGTTTACAAATATTTGTGTAATAATAATAGACTGATCTTTTAGATTGAACCAGTGACAATGAAGCATCAAATTTAATATTCCAAATAAATTATATAACTTTATACTTCATCTTTCCCTCATGAAATAGGATATAACACATCAATTTACATAATTAGAGGAATTTTATTCTGGGTTATGGACCAAATCTAATGATAATTTTGTAGGGAAATCTACTTTTGGCTTGATATTCATTCTGCCTTATTTTTTTTTTGTTTAACAGAACCTAGATCAATATTTCTAGCCACAAATTGTAGATCCTGATGAAATTAAGTTAATCATGACAACCTTTTTTCTATTTTCTCTACCATGTTTGCACCTAAAAGTGGTATATGACTTAGTTCTAATTTGAACCTTATTAAATTAAGGGAGAAATCTGCCAAGAAGGCAACTCTTAAAACTTTTACCTGATAATAAAAAATAGCTATATCTAGAACAGGGTATTGTTCTGCTTTATCTACCTCAAATACAAATGTGGCTTCTAGAACAACAGTAAATGTCCTGTAGCCATGAGGTGACAACTTATAAAGATAGGCTAGGAGAATATCCGAGATGATGACTCTGGCATCAAAAAAACTGTTGAATCTCTACCAGTAATGGTCTGCCATTGGTCTCTTAGGTTTCTATCAGATATAACCCAACACAATACAAGCTCATAAAATATTATATCTGAAAGTACCTTGACACATATAAAGCAAGGGATGAATAAGCTTAATAATCAAAGAACACTTAAATGCAGGCCTATTGATTTTTCTATCTTTTCCTGGAATTCTTAGCATTCTTTAGTCGATATAGAAATATTACAATGAAAAGAAAATTTATCAGCAAATAAGGCAGTCAATTATAGTCTCTCTCTAATTCTTTTGATAATCAATGTAAGTTTCATTATATTGTCACTCTCAACTAAATTGCTTATTGAGGAGGAGATCCCAAGATGGCGCCTGAGTGAAACACCTTTCCTCAGGTGCTGTGAGCTCGAATCAAATCTACCATAAAAGCAGCTTCCTGATGGAAGAAAGAAGCAACATAAAAAGGAAACAAAGCAATGAACACTGAATCACAGCTAAAAATAATGCAGAAAGGGGACCAACAAGAGCAAAGGAGCCTGTGCACTCGGCAGAGGTGCATGCCATGAAGCAGTGGCGGCTACAAGCACCAAGACATCTAACGACATCCAGCATACCCAGAGATGAGATGTGGAGGAAGTGAATCCAGAACTCCACATCCTTTGCAGGTGGCATATCCACACAGATTTGACAGTGACCCCGGAACGCCTGGGACAACCAGCTTAAGCTGAGCCAAGGGCCACTCCAGTCCACCTCTTCCTCTAGAGACAGAGTGGCAATCAACTGCACTGCAGAGCTTGAATTGGGACTGCTGCAAAAGCAGCCTCTTGATGGAAGGAAGAAAGAGCAAAGCAGCAAAATAGTGAAAGAAGCAACAAGAACAGCTGAAAAAAGCCCAGAGAGCAGTGCAGGGAGAACAAAGGAGACTGTGCCTGCGGCAGTGGTGTGTGCTGAGGAATGGAGGCTGCCATTGAGCTAGCTGCTAGGTGCAGAACAGGGCACAACTGTAAGTTTTTGGAGACCTGTGCAAAGGACAGGCTACATCACCTGACCCTCTAGCAACTGGCTAGGAGCAGAAGTGTGGGAGGGACCCGGAGCACACAAGGCATAGAGAACTTACAGGTCCCCTGAAAAATGCCTGGCATTTAGACTGCACACCCACCACCAGCAAAGGCAGAGAGAGAGAGATGCACACAGGAAAGCACGGAACCCCTAGCTTACACTGGGTTCAGACCCAGTGATACCACCACCACCACCCCCTTCCCCCCATGAGTGGCACAGGGACAGGTCCTATGGAGAGCTCAGAGTCACAAGTTTGCAGCGGGAGGGGCACCAGTGAAACTCCCTGCCTACACTGATGGAAAGAGCAAATAAGATTGCCTGAACATGCTTGAGAATCGAGTATAGACATTTAAAAGCTGAAAATATCCATGCAGATCCAAAAGGACTGCAGTGGCCAACTCGGCTCTGTACCTACATTCTTGCAGGGGTTTTGTTTTTGCTTATGTTATTGTTGTTTTTGTTTTTCTTTGGTTTCTTCTCCTTTTTTCCCCCCTGTGGGTGTTTTTCTGTTTTGTTTTATTTTGTTCTTATGCTGTTTTGTTTTATATTGCTTTGTTGTGTTTGTATTGAATGATTGGTTGCTTTGTTATTTTTTGCTGAGTTTGTTTACTCTCTTTCTCACCCCTTTTACAAGCTTCCTCTCCCTCTCCTATCTATATTCCTCTCCTCAACACTTTTTTTTCATTTTTTCCCTGTCTCTTACCAAGACCATTTCATACCACTACACCTAAAGACTCTACATTGACTACCAGAATCCTCTGATATATCCACTATCACTAATCTCTACCATATATCACCTCAACACACTCAAACTCTTATTCCACTGGACCATACCTTCTACTTTACCCTATTCTTACATTCATCACTGTAACTTCTCAGCCAACCTTTACTAGTAAACACAACCTGTCCCTGTATATACCAACAGATACCTCTAGATCCCTACTACAGAGATTGGACCAGAGAGGTGTACCACCAGAAGGGACTGCCAAATGCAAAGGATAAACTCAATTCTGCTGATAGAAGGAATAGCTCAATACATCCCACATCAAGGCCTAAAAACAAAGAGGCCACAAGATATGCGACTCACACCTCTGAGATGAATCCCTATAACAGAAGCAACAAACAGACACTAGAGTCAACAACTGAAATCCACCAGTGGCACCATTAGAGAGAGCAGAAGAAGCCCTAGAGTAATTGCAACTCAGTACAGGATACTACGCACAGAGAGAAAATAAAAATCAGAAATCTATAAACTGAGAGAAAGCTTCCAAGAGCAGCAAAGATATAAATTTAAAAACAGGGAAACCATGGGAAGGAAAAATAGTAAAGAAACAATGAGCCACCACAACCCCACAAAAATAGAACTCACCCACCCAAAATGGCAGAGACTATCAGAAGAACAATTCAGATCTTTAATACTAGAAACAATACAAGATTTCTGGAAAGAATGCAGGGAGAGTTGGAAAGAAATAAAGGAACAAATAAAGAATCTGACACCCTGAACAGGAAACAAAGAGAAGTACTGAAGGAAATGAAAGATGCAATAACTGAAGTGAAGGCATCAATACAAACTATAAACAGTAGATTAGATTACATGGAAATAGAATATCACTTTTAGAAGATGAGCATTCCAAAAATGAATCCATAGTACATAATCTAGAAAAAAATTGACACTATGAATGGACATTATGAATTGACACGATGAGATCTGAGCCAACTTTAAAAGAGCAAACCTAAGAATATAGGCACAGAAGAGGGACTAGAAGCTGAAATTAATGGAATAAACTATCTTTTCAAAGAAGTAATATCTGAGAATTTTTCAAACTTGGAAAGGGAAGTTGACACACAGGTACAGAAAACATATAGAACTCCTTCTAGACAAGACCAAAGAAGAGGTTCAGCACATCACATAATTATCAAATTGACTAATGTAGAGGCCATGGAAAAAATCCTAAAGGCAACAAAAGTAAAAGGCCAAGTGACATTTAGAGGTAAACCAATTAGAATCAACCCAGACTTCCCAAACAAGTCATGAAAGCCAGGAGGGGCTGGCCAAACACTGAAAGAAAATAAATTACAGCCAAGATTCTCCTACCCAGCAAAACTCTCTCTCAAAATTGATGGGGAAATAAAAACCTTCTATGACAAACAAAAACTGAAAACATTTATGTCTTCCAAACAAGCACTAGAGAAAATACTCAAAGAGATTAACTACAAAGAAGAGCTAACAAGTAAACATCAGAACCAGAGAAACAACAATTTTCAGGAAGCAAACAACTAAGCAAAGAAGAAAAAATACAACCAAAAACAGAAGTCAAAACTCAAAAGGTTAGGAATTAATAATCATCTCTCAAGAATCACATTGAATATAAATGAGCTCAACTCGCCAATAAAAAGACACAAGGTGACAAAATGGGTTAAAACCCAGAATCCATCTATATGCTGCCTGCAAGAGACACATCTTACAAATAAAGATTCCCACAAACTAAAAGTGAAGGCTGGAGTAAGTTAATCTATGCCAATGGAACCTGAAGACAAGCAGGAGTAGCAACTATGATATCAGATAAACTAGACTTCAAGTTTAAGCTTATCAGAAGAGACACAGAAGGTCTTTTTTTTTTAAATAAAAGGAACAATCAAACAAGATGAAATAACAATTGTCAACATTTATACCCTAAAGATAGGTGCAGCCGCTTTCATAAAACAAAGTCTTCATGATATAAAATCACACATAGATCCCAATACAATAATACTGGGAGACTTCAATACTCCTCTCACACCACTAGACTGATCTCCTAAAAAAAAGGTCAGTAGAGATGCCTCAGTCCTAAAGAATACCATAAACAAAATGGACCTATTAGACACATATAGACTATTTCACCCAACTACAGCTGAATTAACATTTTTCTCAGTAGCCCATGGAACCTTCTCCAAAATAGACCACATTCTGGGCCACAAAACGTGCATTGGCAAATTCAAAAAATGTAACATAATTTCCTGCATCTTTTCAGACCACAATGGAATGAAACTAGAAATCAACTCTAAAAAGATCCAGAGTAAACATGTAAACACATGGAGACTTAACACCACACTGCTGAATGACGAATGGGTCACCGAAGAAGTAAGGAGAGAAATTTAAAAATTCCCAGAAAATAACAAAAGCAGAGATACAACATATCAAAACCTCTGGGAAACTTTGAAGGCAGTACTAAGAGGAAAATTTGTAGCACTGAGTGTCCACATACAAAGAACAGAAATCAACAAATAAATAATATAATGACACAGCTCAAAGCCCTTGAAAAACAAGGAAAGTCTAACCACAAAGTCAGTAGAAAACAAGAAATTATTAAAATCAAAGCAGAAATTAAAGAAGCAGACAATAAAAAACACAGAAAATTAAAAAAAAATTAAAAGCTGTTTTCTTGAAAAAAAAATAAACAAGATAGATAAACCATTAGCCAACCTCACCAAAAGAGAGAATCAACTCAAATTATCAAAATAAGAGATGAAAAGGGGGATATTACCACTGACAGTATGGAAATACAGAGGATCATCAGAAATCACTTTGAAAAACTATACTCCAAAAAAAAGGAAATACTAGAAGAAATTGAAAAATTTCTAGACACATATAACCTTCCTAAATAGAGCTAAGAAGATATAGAAAACTTAAACTGACCAATAGCAATCAAAGAGATAGAAACAGCAATAAAGAGTTTACCATCAAACAAAAGCACAGGGCTAGGTGATTTTCCAAGTGAATTTTATAAAACATTTATAGAAGAGCTAACCTCAATACTCCTCAAATTATTCCCTGAAATAGAAAGAAATGGGACCCTCCTAAACACATTCAATGAAGCCAACATCAAGTTAATACCAAAGCAAAATAAAGACACCTCAAGAAAAGAAAACTATAGGCCCATATCATTGATGAACTTAGGTTTAAAATTGCTAAGTAAAATACTAGCAATGCATATTCAAAACCACATCCAGAAAATTATACGCTGTGACCAAGTCGGGTTCATCCCAGGAATGCAAGGCTGGTTCAACATATGAAAAACAATCCATGTAATTCACCACATAAACAGAATCAAAGACAAAAATCACATGATCATCTCAATTGATGCTGAAAAAGCATTTGACAAGATCCAACACCCATTCCTGCTAAAAGCACTGCAGAGAATTGGAATAGAAGTAACATACCTCAACACTCTAAAGGCAATATACAATAGGCCCACAGCCAACATCATATTAAATGGGGAAAAACTGAAAGGTTTCCAACTGAAAACAGGAACAAGACAAGGATGTCCATTATTACTACTTCTATTCAATATAGTACTCAAGACTCTAGCCAGAGCAATAAGGCAAGAGAAGGAAATCAAAGAGGTAAAATTAGGGAAAGAAGAACTAACACTATCCCTTTTTGCAGATGACATGCTACTATACTTAGAAGACTGAAAAAACTCAACCAAAACACTTATAGAACTGATCAACAAATTCAGCAAAGTCTCTGGATACAAAATCAATCTAAAAATTCAGAAGCTTTCCTGTATGCCAACCATAAATCCACTGAAAGGAAATCCAGAAAACAATTCCACTCACAATAGCACCCTGGAAAATAAAATACTTAGGCCTAGACCTGACCAAGGAGATAAAAGACCTCTATAAGGAAAACTATAAAATTTTGAAAAAAGAAATCAATGAAGAGCTTAGACGATGGAAAGATCTATCATGCTCTTGGATAGGCAGAATAAATATCATCAAAATGGCCATCCTCCCAAAACTGATCTACAGATTCAATGAAATATCCATGAAATTACCAAGGTCACTCCTTACAGATATAGAAAAATCATTCCTTAAATTCATTTGGAACAAGAAAAAGCCCAGTATAGCCAAAGTAGCTCTTAGCAACAAGAACCATGCAGGAGGTATCACAATACCTGAATTCAAACTCTACTACAAAGCCACAATAATAAACACAGCATGGTATTGGCACAAAAACAGACACATAGACCAATGGAGTAGAATTGAAGATTCAGAAACAGACCCACTTGCTTACAGTCAACTTTGATCTTTGACAAAGGAGCCAAAAATATACACTGGAAAAAAAGATAGCCTCTTCAGCAAATGGTGTTGGCAAAATTGGTTAACCATATACAGGACAATGAAAATAAACCCCACTTTCTCACCCTCCACAAGAGTCAACTCAAGGTGGATCAAAGACCTGGAAGTCAGACCAGAGACCTTACAGCTACTTGAAGAGGGCATGGGGTCAACACTACAACACATAGGCACAGGTAAGACTTTCTCAACAAGACCCCAAGAACACAAGCAACTCAAAGGAAGATCAATACATGGGATTACATTAAACTGAAGAGCTTCTGTGGAGCAAAGGAAACTATCAAGAACATCAACAGAGAGTCCATAGAGTGGGAGAATATTTTTGCCAGCTACTCTTCTGATAGAGGACTACTATCTAGGATATACAGAGAGCTCAAGAAACTCACAGCTAAGAAAACAAAATATCCAATAAAAAATGGGCAAGGATCTAAATAGACACTTCACAAAGGAAGAAATACAAATGGCCAATAAATGTATGAGGAAATGTTCAACCTCACTATCAATCAGAGAGATGCAAATCAAAACTACTTTTAGATTTCACCTGACTTCTATCAGAACGGCAGTGATAAAAAACACAAAAAACAGTCGCACATGGTAGTGCACACTTGTAATCCCAGTATTTGGGAGGCTGAGACCAGAAGATCCGGGTTCATGGCCAGCCTCAGCTACCTAGTGAGGCATTCCACAACTTAGTGAGACCCTGTTTCAAAATAAAGAATAAAAATTAGAGCTGGGATGTAGCTTGGAGGTAGAATGCTCCTGAGTTCAATCCCAAGTACCCTCTCCCCCCAAAAAACAGGAACAACAACAAATGCTGGCGAGGGTGTGGAGAAGTGGGAACCCTAATATATTGTTGGTGGGATTGCAAATTAGTGCAACCACTTTGTAAATCAGTATGGAGGACCCTCAGACAAATTGGAATGAACCTACCATATGATCCAGCAATACCAGTATCTACCCAAAAGATTGGAAACCAAACTATCAGAGTGATACATGTGTATCTATGTTTATAGCTGCACTATTCACAATAGCCAAACTATGGAAGCAGCCAAGATGTCCATTGACAGATGAATGGATTACAAAACTTTGGGATATGTACACAATGGAATTTTACTCAGCTATAAAGAAGAACAAAATCATGTTATTTGTAGGAAAATGGATGCAACTGGAAAACATTATGTTAAGTGATATTAGTCAATCACAAATTGTAAAAAAGCATATGTTCTCCCTATGTGGATGCTAGGGAGAAGATGGGGCATAAGTGGGACCCCAGATGAAAAAAGAAAAACCCTAGATAAACAAAGAAGTTGACTTAACTGAAGGTGATGGATGGGGGGGCACCCTAATGCAGATGATGTACTTTCACAAATATATCAAAGTCAATCACTAAATTGAACGTGAAAAGGAGGGAGGGTGAGGGAGTAGGGTGGGAATTGGGGAAGGGGTTAAATGAGAAATGTGTGCACATATGCATTTATCAGTTTGTACCTAACAAAGATGTATGATTACAATGCACCAATTAATAAAAAAATTAAAAAGTTTTAAAAATTGCTTATCCAATTTTTTTATTAAATTTTTTTCTAGACCACACTTAGGCCTAAATTTCTCAATTATTTGAGTGATTTTTATTCAAAAATATTTAGAATTTTGAATAGCCTAATATAAGACTAGTCACTGGCATAAGGTAAAGACATTGTTAACAAATATGTATAAGGACAACAATGTTAGCTAATGATCAAAATGTTTTGTTTTGGTTTCAGGATGTTTTGTTTGTTTGCTTTATTGTAGTTTTGGAGATTAAACCCAGGCTCTCATGCATGGTGGGCAGGTACTCTACCCACCAATTTTTTAAATTCACATACTTTGCTTTCTCACCCTCACCTTTGCACTTAATAATTCAGTGGCATTTGTTGCTTTGTGAAGTTTGCCTGATTTAACCTAGAGCAAAGTCCTTGGATATAAAATGTTTTTTAAGTACCTTTCAGAAGCATAGTCTAAAAAATTTAGCATTTTGATTTTATGAGCTAGGAACAAGATGGAAAAAGTAGGGTTTTAAAATCTAAAGATCTTGGAGTAATAAAAGCAAAATTTCTGAGAAATTTAGCATATGAAGTTAATGCAAAGAGTGAAGATGTGCTCATGAACATATAAGATTTTTTAAAATTATTTTAAAGTCCACATGGACAAGAAATGTGAGCCATTTTTTTAAACTTAGAAGTAAGACTTAAGCAAAAAAAAACAAAAGAAAAACTGTTACTCATTAATAGGGGCTTAAGTCCTCATATCTTCTCAGATTTTATCCCCATACTGATTCAGAAACAATACAAGAAATTACAAGGTACAGGGTGAATATAACTCACTTTCCAGGTTATAGCATAAATAACATATTATTTCATGTTTTTTAGGATACCATATGGGTCAAGGAGGAGTGAGATGCTCACACATATAGAATTCAGGACTGTTTCACACAGGCCCAATGTCCAAGAAATGTGGGGAACATTTTGAAACTTCTAGGAAATATAGTTTTGATGCGACACACCAAAAACACTCAACCCTGATCAGGGGTAATAGAGTTCACAGTGGGAATATGGTTGTCATGTATAGAATTAAGTAGAATCAGAGTCTAACAACCAAACATTAAATAGGGAGAACTCCACACCACAGCCCAAAACATATGCCAATGTAATGCTAAAAGTTATAGAAATATTTCTATAAATGTAAGGGTTATAAATATCCTCTCTGTGGGCTTTGGCTTTATCCTGGAAGGAGTCAGCATAAGACAAGTCTGTGAATATTGGTGTTAAATATTAACCAAATAGTACTATGATTTAAAAGAGAAGTGGTAAAGAAATCTTTTTAGATCTTTTGCATTTTTATTTTTTATAATTTTATGACTACATTATAGTCTCACATCATAATGTAGCTCACAGTGATAATGACATACATGCAAAGAGCACAAGGTGGATTCTCCCTCAGCCTCCCCCCCTCCCCCTTCCTCATAAAGGATATTGTGATTGACACTGATATTTTCCCATATGTACATATGTCAATAGAAGTTATTCTTTCATCGATTTTTCTCTCCCCTCCCCATTTCCCATAGACTATCTCCCTGGCTTCACTGGAGTTTCTCCTCAATTGTATGAAGTCCCTCTGGTATCCAGATTACTCCCTAGCTTAAGCATAGGAAAGAAAACATAAAACCATTAACATTCTATGACTGGCTAATCATACTAACATAATCTTTTCCAGGTCCATCTATTTTTCTGCAAATTACATAATTTTGTTCTTCTTAATTCCTGAGAAGAATTCAATTGTGCGTGTATCTCACAATTTTGTAACCCATTCTTCTGAAGATGCACACCTAGAATGGCTCCATAATTTGGCTATTGCAAATTTTGCTGCTATAAACACGGATATGCTTATATTACTATAATATTCTGATTTTAGTCCCTTTAGAAAGATATACATAAGTGATATACCTGGATCATATGGTGGATCCATTTCAAATTTTCTAATAAATCTCCACACCGATCTCCATAGTGATCCCACCAGCAGTATGGATCACTCTCGTTTTCACCAGAATTTTTTGTTGTTTGACTTCTTGATGATTACCATTCTTATTGGGTTTGCGTAGAATCTCAGTGTGGTTTTGATTTGCATCTCATTGATTGCTAATGATGTTGAACATTTTTTTTGAACATTTTTTTTTACTTACGTTTTAGCCGTTTTCATTTATAGTTTTGTAATGTGTTTATTTAGTTCAGTTACCCATTTTTTGATTGGGTTATTTGATTTTTTAGTGTAAAGTATTTTAAGTTCTTTGTATATTCTAGATACTAATCCTCTATCAGAGGGATAGCTGGAAAAGATTTACTCCCTTTATGTAGGCTCTCTCTTTAGACTGTTGATGGTTACTTTGTTAGACATAAACATTTTAGTTAAATGATATCCTATTTATTAATTCTTATTTTAATTTCCTGAACTTTGGGGTCATATTGAGGAAGTGTCTACATGTGACTATATGTTGGCAAGCTGGATTAATCCCCTCCTCTATTAATTTCAAAGTTTCTGGTCTAATTTCCATGTCTTTAATTCATCTTGATTTGACTATTTGACTACTATGCAGAGTCAGAGGTGGGAATTTAATTTCATTTTTCTACAAATGGATAACCAATTTTCCCAACACTATTTGTTGAAAAGGCTATCCTTTCTCCAACATATGTGTTTGGCACCTTTTTTCAAAAATTAATTGGCTATAAGTGTGTGTATTGTTACAGTATCTTCTATTATGTTCCATTGGTCTATGTTTCTGTTTTTATGTCAATTCCATGTTGTTTTAATTACTATAGCTCTTTAATATAATTTAAAGTCAGTAACTGTGATGGTACCTGCATGGTTTTCATTGCTGAGAAAAGCTTTGGTTATTCTATGTCTTTTGTTTCTCCATATAAAACTTGGGACTTTTTTTTTTCTAGGTCTGTGAAGAATTACATTGGTCTTTTAATAGGTGTTGCATTGACTCTGTAGATTAATTTTGGTAGAATGGTCATTTGGTAATATCTATTCTGTCTATCCAAGAACATGAGAGATTTTCCATATTCTAAGATACTTATTTCTTTAGTGTTTTATAATTTTCATTGTAGAGGTCCTTTATCTTCTTGGTTAGGCTCATTCCCTAGAATGTATTGTTTGGGGGAGTTTTGTTAATGGGATAATTTCCTAGATTTATTTTTCAGTGTATTCATGTTTGGCATATAGAAAACCTACCGAATTTTTTTATTGATTTTGAATCTCACTACTTTGCTTCATTTGTTAATCATCTCTAGAAGTCTATTGGTTGAGTGTTTTGGGGTCTTTTAAATATAGGATCATGCTATCTGCAAATATAGAAAATTTCAGGTCTTCTTTTTCTATTTGAATTCCTTTGATAACCTTCTCTTGACATCACTCTGCCAAGAGTCTCAGGTACTATATTCTCAAGGAGTTTGAATTAGCAAAAGTAAGTTCCATGATTCCCCAAAGAATTGAAAGTTTAAACATCAAGCTGGGAGTAATTCTAGAAATGAAGTGGTTATATCATTGCATATTTCCATGTTATGAAGTGTAAGTAATTTAAACATAAGGCAGAGATACTGAGTGTCCAATACAAGCTGAATATGAACAGTATTGATCTTTGTGGGTTTTTATTTATTTTTTAATTTTTCTTTCTTTCTTATTGGTGCATTGTGATCATACCTTTTAATGAGGTACAATCAGGTAGAGGCATACATGCACACATTCCTCATTTAGTCCTTCCCCAATTCCCACCCCAATCCCTCTCCCACCCTCTTTCTCATATTCAGCTTAGTTATTGATGTTGGTATGTTTGTGAATGTAAATCATATGCATTAGGTTATTTCCCTCTTCCCTCCCTCTCAGCACCTTCAGTGCTCATCTAAGATTTATCCTTTTGTTTTTTGTAGAATCCCCCCTATGACTCATTTTATCCCTAGCTTCTGCATATTAGGGAGAAAATTCAACATTTTATTTATTGTGACTGACTAATCTCACTTAGTAAAATGTTTTCCAATTCCATCCATTTCCCTGCAAATGGTATAATTTTGTTCCTCTTTATAGCTCAGTAAAATTCCATTGTGTACATATTCCAGTTTTGTGTTTCTTTTGATGAGCACTCGACTGGTTCCATAGTTTGGCAATTGTGAATTGTGAGCTATAAACATAGATACATATGCATTCATCTGGTAGTTTGTTTTCCATCTGGATAGATACCTCAAAATAGTATTACTGGGTCATATGGTAGGTTGATTCCCATTCTTCTGAGGATCCTCTGCACTGTTTTCCAAAGTTGTTGCACTAATTTGCAATCCCACCAACAATGTAATAGAGTTCCCACTTCTCCACACCTTCAATAGCATTTATTGTTATTTATGTTTTAATTATTGTTATTGTAATTGGGTTTAAGTGAAATTAGGGGGTAATTTTGATTTGTAAATCTCTGATTGCTAACGATGTTGAACATTTTTTTATACAATGATTGGCCATTTTTATATCTTCTTTAGTAAAGTGTCCATTTAATTCACTTGCCCACTTTTTAAAAATTGGTTATTTATTATCTTAGTGATGAGTTTCTTGAGTTCTCTGTATATTCTAGATATTAGTCTTTTATTGGAAGAGTAGTTGGCAAAAATTTTCTCCCATTCTGTCAGCTCTATATTGAGGTTCTCAACTCTGTTGAGTTTCCTTTGCTGTACAGAAAGAAGCTCTTCAGTTTAAGGAAATTCCACGTATTCATCCTTCTTTAATGTATTGTGACTTTGGGATCTTGATGAGAAAGATTTATTTGTGCACCTGTGCCTGTGTGTTGAAGTATTGGACTTATCCCCTCCTCAAGTAGCTGCAAAGCCTCTGGTTGAATTTCCATCTTTTTTTTTTTTTGTGGTATTGAGAATTGAACCCAGAAGTATTCTACCTCTGAGCTATACCCCAAGCCATATTTTTATTCTTTATTCAAGGCTGGCTGGAAACCCATGATCTTCCTGTCTCAGTCTCCCAAGTACTGTGATTACAAGTGTGTGGTGACACCATGCTCAGCTCTCTTTGACTTTTGTGCAGGGTGAGAAAGTTGGGCTTATTTCCTTTTTTTTTTTTTTGTATATGGTTAACCAGTTTTTCCAACACTATTTGTTGAAAAGGTTATTCTTTTTCCAGTTTGTGTTTTTTGTCCCTTTGTCAAAAATCAATTGGCTGTAAGTGTGAGAATTTGTTTGTGAGTCTTCTCTTCTGCTCCATTGCTCTATGTGTCTGTTTTTGTGCAAATACCATGCTGTTTTTATTACTATGGCTTTATAGTATAGTCTGAAGTCAGGTATTGTGATGCCTCCTGAAAGGTTCTTGTTGCTGAGAATTGCTTTGTCTATTCTGGGCTTTTTGTTGATTCAAAGAAATTTAAGGACTGATTTTTCTATGTCTGTGAGGAATGACCTCAGTAATTTAATGGGTATCACATTGAATTTGTAAAACATTTTTGGGGGAATGGCCATTTTGATGATATTTATTTGGCCTATCCAAGAGTATGGAAGATCTTTGCATCTTCTAAAGTCTTCTTTAACTTTTTAAAAATGTTTTATAATTTTTCTTGTAGAGATATTTTACCTCCTTGGTTAGGATTATTTCTAAGTATATTATTTGGGGGGATATCATGAGTGGGAGTGTTTTCTGGGTTTATTTTGCAGTGGATTTATGGTTGGCATATAGGAAAGCTTCTGATTTTTTAAGATTGATTTTGTATCCAGACACTTTGCCAAAATTGGTGATCAGTTCTATAAGTGTTTTGGTTGACATTGCTGGGTCTTCTAAGTATAATATCATGTCATCTGTAAAAAGAGATAGTCTTAGTTTTTTTGTTTCCTATTATTACATCTTTGATATCCTTCTATTACCTTATTGCCCTGGCTAGAGTCTCAAGTACTCACATTACAGAAGTGATGATAATGGACACCCTTATCTTGTTCTTGTTTTTAGTGGGAACTCTTGCAGTTTTTCCACATTTAATATGATGTTGCCTGTGGGCCTATTGTATATTGCCTTTATGATGTTGAGGTATCTTCCTTCTATTCCAATTCTCTACAGTGCTCTTAGTATGAATGGGTGCTACATTTCATTGAATGACTTTTCAGTGTCTATTTAAAGGATCATGTGATTTTTGTCTTTGGTTCTATTTATGTGGTGAATTACATGGATTGTTTTTCACATGTTGAACCAGCCTTGCATCCCATGGACTTGGTCATGGTGTATAATTTTCTTGATCTTGTTTTGAATGCACATTGCTGGTATTTTGTTTGGCGGTTTTGCATCTGAGTTCATCAATGATAAGCCTATAGTTTTCTTTTATTGAGCTGTCTTTATTTGACTTTGGTATTAATGTGATGTTGGCTTCATAGAATGTATTTGAGAAAGTCCTATTTATTTCTATTTGGTGGAACAGACAGGATTATTGGGTTTAGTTCTATAAAGGTTTTATAAAATTCATGGGAAATCACTTGGTCCTGTCCTTTTGTTTGATGATAGTCTCTTTATTTCTCCTTCAATCTTTTTTATTGTTATTGGTTAGTTATAATTTTCTATATTTTATTGATCCAATTTAGCAAGGTTGTACGTGTCTAGAAATTTGTCAATTTCTTCTAGATTTTCCATTTTGTTGGAGTAGTGTTTTCCTTTTTTTTAGGCAAAAGAGGATATATTAATGAAATAATAGATTAGTAAAATGATTTGGTCTTAAATTCTGATTTTGATACTTCCTAAGCATAATATCCTGCCTGGTATATGGAAATTATGGACTGAATATCTACCTTACCACACAAATAACATGTTGAGACCCTACCATATAAATATGGAATTGGAGATTAGCATATTATAGTGGTAACTAGATCACTGGTAGAGTCTTTGTCAGTGGGGAGTGTGTCATTATGAAAAGAGACAGGATCTTCTCTTTCTTCCTTCTGCCATATGAAGATACTAAGAGAGACTATATGCAAACCAAGCAGAGTACCCTCAACAGACTCCGCAATACGGTTGATGTCATAATATTGAACTTCATAGCCCCTAGAACTGTGAGAAATAAATGTTTGTTTTTAAAGCCAGTCACTTTATGGTATTCTGTTCCAGCAACACAAACCCACTAAGATAGGACAATATCTTACATGCCCTTCAGTTACTTTACAAGCAAATGAAGTGATACAGGATCTTTCCTACCATTTAATACCAATCTATGTGTGTGTGTGTGTGTGTGTGTGTGTGTGTGTGTCTTTGTGTGTGTGTATGTCTGTGTGTACAAATATTGACTAACATATATTGGGAAGCAACTTCGCAAATGTTAAACCATTCAATTACCAAATATTTTACAATTTAAACTCTATATAATGCAGTAGTTATTTTAAAATATGACATAATTCTTATTATTGCCCTTTCATCCTATATCTTAACAATTGTATATACCCTTTCCTCTGAAAGAAATACTTTGAAAATTGCTTAATTGTCAAATTTCTTACTATCGGCCAAGACAACATATTTTCTTGGTGTAAAAACAGACAGCTTCTTTTAGTATATATTTCCATCTTCACCAAGGATTTGATAAGATGTCTTATGTGATGACAAAGATGTGTATATTTTTGTCATTAAATTTAGATCAGTGTTTCAAGTTATAGTTGGCCTTTCATATCCACAGTTTATCTGTGGACTCCACTAATCTCTTAATAAAAAAAAAAAAAAAAAAAACATGCTGGGAAAAAAATTGTGCATTTACTTAACAAATGCAAATGCTTTTTTCCTCATTATCATCACCTATATGATGTAGTATAGCAACAGTCTTACAAACATTTACCTGATAATGTTAGTTATTATGGGTAACCTGGAGGATATTTTAAAGTGTAAAAGAAAACGTATGTGGTTTCTGTACTTAGTCTCCTATATCTACCATTCAATAGTGCTTACTGGAAAGCAGCAGCATTGTGTGTTCTTCAGCACCTAGTATGGTATATCATATGCACATGATTTATACTCATTAAACACAGGTTGAACAACAGATTAGCACATGAAAATAAGCACTGGACCAAGGTTTGTTTAACTTCAATTTGTTATTATTTCTTGGCAACTCTAAGAAACCAGAACTTGTGTATGCTGAATATTCACAATAGTTACCATGAAAGATTAATAAATTGAGTTGTCTAAGCTATCTTTCGAAGGTTGAATTTGATCAGTATCAAAGGTCATTTATGTGTCCCTATATATTTTAAAGATTTGGCAGAGGTATTTATTTATAGGTTAATTTACCATGAATTTAGGCCCAAATATATGGTCAATATAATACACAAATTGTAGAATCTTTTCATGAGTGTCAATATAATGGTATATCTGCTGACCACAGGAACATTCTCTAATATAAGACAAATTGGAAATAAAAAAATGTTGTAGTGAAAACTTTCACATTTAGATACATCCATTTCTTTGAAATAAGTGAAAAAAACTACTTAAGTTTTGAAGGGTAAGCTATTTGTTCACTTGTTTTAATATTTTGACATTCATGTATAATGATTATAAATTTTATTTTAAGTATCAGAAGATTATTAACTAAACCTAAATCCTAGATTCAAAAATTCCAAAGGGGTTAATAAGAGGCAGGTAATATATATATGATTCTACTTCTGGCAAATCTATGCCTTGAGTGTGTGTGTGTGTGTGTGTGTGTGTGTGTGTGTGTGTGTGTGTGTGTGTTTTAAAGCTTATACTCTTTTTCATCAGTTTTTGTTAGATGAGGTGAAAAGTCAAGAACAATAGGGTGCTTCATCAAAACAGAAGATGGGAATATAACATGTCAGAACATATTGTAAAATGTTCTAGAAATTTAAATTGCCCTTACTAGAGTTTTTGCACTTTCACCTTTTCTGCTAATAGGGAGTTTAATTTGACAGTATTATCAGAATGTTATATAGCATGACCTTCTTTAGATTTTTAAGTGTTTAATCATTTAACTTGTAAATTTTTATAAAAACCATACAGATAAATTGCTATTTAAAATGTGCTTAAAATTAGAAATTTTTTAAAAAATTGAATATATGAGTAGAATAGTCACATTATTAAATGCAATAAAATGTTAAAAATTAAATTCTTCCAATAAGCCATATTCAATGACCACAGTTAACTGACTTTTCACAAATTTCTCTTTTCTTGTGTGACATATTACTTGTGTAAGAATATTGCACATATGTATTTGATATCTTAATTTTTCATTTAATATGAGATTATAAACATTTAAATACTTTTAATATTTTTGTACACATTATAAAATAAAATACCTCTCTGGTTCTATTAATGAACAACTTACAACAAATTACATCATCAAGTAATTTTCTATAGTTAAGAATGTCAATTATTTTCATTCCATTTTGTTAATTTATTTGGCCAATACAATGTTCTAAATACTATTTTGGTGTTAATAGTCAACATAAAGGACCATAATTTTTTATGTAATATAGAAACATGAAATTTACTGTGATCTAATCATAAGGCATAAGGCTTGGCCCCTTACATTTTAATTTTATATCAATTTATCCTAAATTGAGAGAGAGAGACACACACACACACCCAGAAAGAGAGAAAGAGAGAGAGAGAGAGAGAGAGAGAGAGAGAGAGAGAGGCCCTTGAGAAATACAAGCCATATTCAAGAAAAGCACCAATGCAATGCAATTTTAATTTTATGAAGAAGA
This sequence comes from Graphiurus murinus, assembly GCA_004027655.1. Taxonomy (NCBI): domain Eukaryota; kingdom Metazoa; phylum Chordata; class Mammalia; order Rodentia; family Gliridae; genus Graphiurus; species Graphiurus murinus. The sequence goes on along the minus strand of PVLC010003989.1, from coordinate 39,646 downwards.
AATAAAAAAAGATTCCATGTTTATTTTGGTGATGGAGAAAACAGCTGTATGCGTTTTCTTGAACCCAAAAGAAAGTTATGAGGAAACCTGGCAATTGTACATGAATCCTTATGTTCCAAGACCAAGGTACAGGCAAGAATAACTAGCACTATGCTATATAAACAATACATTCTTTGAAGACTATTGACATGAAGAAAGATTTCTTGTACAGGTTAGTGCATTCCTCAAAGAATATCAGATTAGTCTCACAGTGTTCCAGGCTTATCAATCACTATGAAAATGTAAAAGTCATAATTCTTCAGAGCCAAGGGTTGCAGGTTTTTTCATGGATGAACTATTAGCTACATTTACTTGCCACTTGACTAAGTGGAAAAAGTGTTTTTTCTTCTTCTCACTAACATAGTACTCTGATTTCTTAGTGTCAGACATTAATTTGTTCAGAGATACTAGAGGTTATATCACCATGCTATAAAAGGTAAAAGCACAAATTTACATCTTATCTTGGGTTATTTCATTCTTTAACAAAGATCAATGGGGAAGTATTCTCACCATTCTCTGTAACCCAGGAGTCTCCACTCTCTTTGCTCATTTATCCTCCATACTGAATGAAAGTTGGTAAAGAACCAATTATTAGATCACACAGGAGGAAGGCAGGATTAAACCTAAGCTCTGTGATTCAACCCCATATTTTACTAAAATCATCTGAGATAGAAGAATCCCATTAATTATTAATTTCATTTACTCTTTCTTATGCATTTAATTGACTATATGGCCAACTTTAAACATTAAGTAGATAATTAGAAGAAAACAATTGAACAGTTTTGGAAACATGGCCATAGTATAATGGCAGATGCACACTACTGTCATCATTTACTAACTATACCTAACAATAATAATGAATTGATGTAGATGCCTAATTTGTTTTTTATAACAGTAAATTCTAATAATATTTTTTTCTGAATAGACACAGATAGTTTAAATGACCTAATAAAGTACAGTCTTTTGTCACTGTGTCTTCATGCTAATCATTTGAGGCATAAGAGGTACCTGGACACAGGTACTTTACTTAAAATAAAGAAAGCATCTATGTCTCTAGCAAGGCAGTAGTATGAGATCTGTACTTAGTTTTCTCAAGCAGATGGTCCCTGTGATGAGAAAACAAAAACCTGTAGCCATTATGAATCATTTGTTAAACTCATGTACATATTTTTTTTCTAGTTAATGTTCTTTTAAATCCAATCTTACCCACTAAAAAAGGAAGAAAAATATTTTGTGCTATATGGTTTGTCTGGACCTTATTTCACTATGAGAAATTTACATCAGAAGGTAAAAGAAAGGGTAGAGCAAACACACACACACACACACACACACAATACTCCCCTCTACTGAGTCCCCATTCATTAGAATATCTCAGTGCTTTCCTGAATTAATCTTTTCTTCAGTACTTATATCTATCCACCTACTTATCTCTAGTTAAAAAGAAAGAAGACAAATGAAGAATTGAGTTTATTCAGTAGTAGCATTATTATAAAAATAAGTTAAAATTGTATATGGCTGTATGAATGTGAATTATCTCTTAAATTATGAACAAAGAGCTGGCACAAGTGTTCTCCTAGAGGTGAAGAATTTTCAGTAATGCATTTTGAAGGTAAAGATTTGGACTTAAGATGTAGATCATTTGCTTTATAAGGAGAATAGCACTGAAAATAATATTTGATCCCACTGAGTCTTTTTCCATCACAATAAAACAGGACATTAATCCTGATAAATTTAAAGCTCTTCCAAAGAAATTAATATTTTTCAGTAGTACATTGTTTTCAATTAAAAATCATCTTTATTGAAATAAATAAAAACATACCAAGCAATGGTTTATATTATAAAGGAGAGATATTTCTATTAGGGAATCCAAAGCTTTTATAATGGTCAGTAAACCTACCTGAAATTGTCCCCATGGAAACTTTATTATTATTATACTGAGCACAAAGAAAACCTACCCTGTGAATGGAAAGGAGATGCTATCTCATTCTTCTCAGGCCTTTTCCCATATAATTTTTTTTTAAAAGATAGTCTTCAGTAAGGTCATTAAGTGTTTCTGTTACCAAAGTATGCAGAAGTACAAGATCTCACAGTTATGTATATAGGTGAACAACAGGATTTTTTTTTTTTTAGTCACTTTGAAATTTGTGTTTCAAGCCTAACAATTGATTGAAAAATTTAAGTTGTCTCCACGTAGAAGGACAAACAAAAGGACCTGATACTTTTAGAGAAATAAAGCTATTTTATTGCTGACTATCAATTGTTCTCCATAATAAATTGGCAATCTCATTTATGGAAAAATCTTGAAAAGTGCTATTACTGTCACGGAAGCATGAAAAGATTCAAATTTTTATTTATGTCATGTGTATTAAATAAAATATTCTAGCATAATTTTTGTTCCATTTTAATTAGCTATAATTTATTTAAAATAAATACATGATAAAAAATATCAAAGAATGCCACTAACTTCCTGGTTCCTAGTCCATCTTTTTCCCCAAAGAAATTTTGTTCATTATAAAAATCTAGTGAAAATAAGTATTTTCTTATATTTACTTTTATTTTAATTAACAAATTCAAAAGCATTGAAACTATTTTAGAGTTGATTTTTGATATGTTGAAACACCTTGGTAATTTTGGTAGAACCTTACCTAAGAGATGAAACTGGGTATAGTTGTACATGCCTGTGAACTAGTCTTCCATCCTTGGGAGACTGAGGAGGATTGCAGGCTCTAGAACTGCCTCAGCAATTCAACAAGTCAGTTTCAAAATAAAAAGGTAAGAGGGTGTAGTTCAGATTTAGAATGACCCTGGGTTCAATCCACACTATCAAAACAAAAAAAAAAGTAATAGATAATAATTTTAGAGGTATGAATTTAGCCCTTTATAAGATTATGACAACAAACACTTGAATAATTTAAAAATAGGAATTCTAAAACTATAGAGACAATAGACTGTAAAGATCGAAAAGTAGACTGTAACATTACAAAGGTATGTTAATATTCTTAAATGAAAGAAAACTAACCCTTTTGTTCAAACAGTGATGCAATCAATCACACCCAACACAGAATACCTCAGTGAAAATATGTTATATGTACAAAAAATAAATGCACGAGGTTATATGTACATGGTTAAAACTCTTCCTTATATAATATTATATTGGATTTTTTTAAAAATTTCTAATCTCCAACTATAGTTATCTGTTAATTTGGCAATATTAGCATGGTTAGCATATATGGACATCCCTGTAAATTGAGTATTTTTAACTCAGAATTCCTGTAACATAATATACTGCTATTTTTATTTTCTTTCAAATATTATCTTTATTTTTTGATGTCTATTTCTTTTTTTTATTGGTGCATTGTAATCATGCATTTTTGTTAGGTACAAGCTGGTAAAGGCACATATTTCCCATTTAACCCTTCCCCAATTCCCACCCCACTCCCTTGACCTTCTTCCTTCTCAAGTTCAGTTTAGTAATTGACTTTGATATGCTTCTGAAAGTACATCATGTGCATTAGGGTATTTCCCTGCTAATCACCTTCAGTTAAGTCACCTTTTTTGCTCATCTAAGGTTTCTACTTCTTCATCTGGAGTTCCTCTTATGTCCCACTGTCTCCCTAGCTTCTGCATATTAGGGAGAGCATATGATTTTGTACTTTTGTGACTGACTAATCTCACTTAACATAATGTTTTCCAGTTCCATCCATTTCCCTGCAAATGACATGATTTTGTTCTTCTTTATGACTGACTAAAATTCCATTGTGTATATATCGTATATATCCTATAGTTTTGTAATGCATTGATCTGTTGATGGGCATCTTTATTTCATACATGTATTTTTCTTTCACTTTCATTCTCTTTTTGTCATGTGCTCCAAACAGTGATAGGTTAAAGAATATATAAGCTAACTTCTTAAATCTTCAAAGAAGTCAAAAATAAAGAGTATATAAGTTAACTTCTTAAATCTTCAAAGAAGTAAAAATAAAGCAAATATCCAATGGAGATCACTCAGTCAATAGATTAGAAATCCATGGGTGATCATTGACAAAGCAATTTTAGTGACCATGACACAGTATCTTGTGTGGAAATCAAAAGGAAGTAAGGGAATGACAATGGTTATTACAGATTTCCCTTAGAATAACCTTGAAAAATGAAAAAGAAGAGTGAAGCAGTAGTTCAAATTGTTTTTATTTAGAAGACATATGTAGCCTGTAGGAGAAAAGCCAATAGAAGGCATTAATTTGAACACATAGTTAAGAAATGAAATAAAGATAAATAACTTCCAAGAATAGATAGATGTTATATTGTTGAGAATCGAGGGAGATAATAAATAAAGTATGTCAACATGGAGTTGACTGTTCAGAGCAGGCTGCGAGACTCAATGTCGTAAATAGGTTGATATATAAGCACAATATGTGTATAAACATGAGAGAGTTGCAAGGTGAAGAGGGTGTAGTTATTAAAATTGAGATTATCACATACTATTCAGGTAATATTTATATTCCTTTAGCAAACATCCCAGTGTTCATTGTTTGCCAAGTACCTAGGCTCCTTCCTTTGATATCACCTGTGATAACTGATGTTATGATAAAAACAATTCTAAAAATCATATACCAAGTTTCTTAATAATTTATGTGATTTTAAAAAGGATAAGCGATTTCAAAAGACAGACCTTTTGTATGAGGTTGGCAGCAATTCCTTAGACAGAATAAATTAATTGGAATTAACACTTTCTAAGGACAAAACAAGAAAAAATGTCCACTTTTGATCAATGCTATTCAACAGTTACTGGAAATTTCAGCCAGACTAATTAGATAAGAAAATGAAATAAAACTATCCAAATTGGAAACAAAGAAAACTATTTCCATTCAGATGTCATGATCCTCTATATAGAAACCCCCCCAAAAAAATCTGGAAGAAAGTACCTAAAATTAAGAAAATGAATTAGAAATTTGTAAGGTACAATGTGAACACAATATTAGAGTAAATTTGAATCCATCAAAGTTAAAATGTTTGTGCAAAGAACATTATCAACAAAGTGGAAAGACAATCTACAAAATGGGAGAAATATTCTCCAATCATAAATCTAATAAAGATTTTGTATCTAAAATATAGAACTTTTGCATATTAATAAAAATCCAATTAAAATGGATAAAAGGCTTGAATATATGTTTTTAAAAGAAGATCCATAAATGGTCAATAAGCACATGGAAATATGTTGAAAACCATTAGTATTAAAATGCAAAAAAAAATAAAATGCAAAAAAATACAATGTGATAGTACTTAATACCAATCATCATGTCAATTAGAGTGAAAAAAAGAAAAATCTTAAATGTTGCTGGGGCGTTGAATAATTTGAAATTCTTGTGTATTGTTCATAGGAATATAAATCGGTATAATTGCTATGGAAAGGGTTTGTGGTTATTCAAAACATTAAAGAGAATTGCCACATAACCCAGCAATTCTGTACTTTAGTATAAAGAGATTGCAGGTAAGCATTATTCATAAATGCCAAAATGTGGTAATAATACAAAATAAAAGAATTAATAACATGAATATATAAACAAAATATTATATATCATTCAATATATAATTTTATTATATAAAAATAAATTTCTAATATGTGCAATGAAATGAATGAATCATAAAACATTATGTAAGTAAAATAAGCCCATTACATAATTTCATTTATATTAAGTATCTAGAATAGGCAAATTCATAAGTATAGTAGATCAGAGGTTATTAGGGCATTAGGGAGGGAAGACAGGAATTTTTGCATATTGGTTACAGAATTTGTTTATGTTTGAGGTGCTGATAATTTTGGAAATAGGAGTGACAGTTGCATGACATTATAAATGTTGTTAATATCACTAAATTGTGCACTTAAAATGGTTAAGCTGTAAAGCTTTATATTATATATATAGTTACAATAAAAAATTAAATAAGCCTACTGACTCAGCAATTCAATCATAAATTTTAATGAGATTACAACATTTAAATAAAATGAAACGAATATTGGAAGTTAAGTAAGCACAATAAGTATCCATGCTATTCCCTATTCTTAATAATATGATATATATTCTTTAATATATTGTAATCATAAGGAAATTCTTTATATTATAATAAGTGTAGTCTATATTGATGAATCAGGAAATCACAGACAGATTCTAAGGTGACCAAACATGATTCTATTTCCTCATATTCAAACCCTTGTATAATCCTTTCCTCAAGTATAAGAAGAAAGTAGGCCTTGAATCTAATAAATAGCATATGGCAGAGAAGAGACGCCACTACTGTTGCGTTACAGAGGACTCTGTCCTGGGATCCTACTTTAGAATTTTAGAGACTCTGCCTGCAGGATAAATGAGGTGGCCATGTTGAAGAAGCATATGTGACAAAGATCAGTGGACAGTTTCTAGAGATTGAGAGGAAGAGGAGGGCAAAGGACAGACATTTCCTGCAGGAGCTGATGATGGCCTTTAGTTTACAGCTGGCAAAAGCTGGGTCACACACTTCTACAACTGCAAAGAAATGAATTCTTCTAAGAACTCAAATGAGCTCGTGTGTGTGTGTGTGTGTGTGTGTGTGTGTGTGTGTGTGTGTGTGTGTTGAGTTCAAACTCAGGGCCTCAGGCCTGCTAGGCAAGTGCTTTGTCACTGAGCTACAACCTCAGCCCCTCAGCTCCACACTTTTTTACAATGAAGGAAAAATAAAATCATTCCTCCATAATAAGATTCATCAGTAGAATCTACCCTTAGCAAGTAATAAATATCACAGAGCTCTCTCCAATAACAAGCAACAACAACAAACCATAAAATCCTCTCTGAAATATTTATTTTAAATATTATATAATCTATATAATCCCAACTTAGGTAATAATTTTCAGTTATACATATAAATTTTGAGTATATACTACTGAGCAAGTCCTCTAAGGTGGTCTGTTCGCAACTCATTTTGTAATTTTTTTTAATCTATGATATCCAAGCATTTGCTGAAATAAAAAATGAGTCTAATAGGAAGAAAAGAGTGAGTCCATAATCATTTAGAACATTACATAATTTAGGACCTGTTTATTTAATTTATTGTAAGAAAATAATTGATTTTTTCAGTATTTACTTGTCATCTATAATGTGAGAGGTTCTGATAGTATACTATAGATATAGTATACTATAGATAGTATATTGGCTGGGCGTGTTAGCACACACCTGTAATACTGGTACTTGGGAGGCTGAGACAAGAGAATAATAGGTTCAAGGCCAGTCTCAGCAACTTAGCAAGACCCTGTTTCAAAATAAAATAGGGCTGGAGGTATAGGGTATAGCTCAGACGTAGAATATCCCTGAGTTCAGATTCCAGTACCCTCCCCCCAAAAAAAACCCCTAAATTGATACTGATATAATTGGTGAACTCCAAAAGATGATTGATAGTTCAGTGAAACACATATCCTTCATGGTCAACTTGTCCTCTTCCTACATGTGTCATCCTTAATATTAAACAGTGCATTTTGTTAAATATTACAAAGAAATGATAGGCTTCTTCAATTTTAAAACCTTTGATAGAAGTTACATATTGAATTATTTCTATATATGTAACATTAAAAACTGCACTGCATTGCTCAAAAAGCCATACAATATATTATTTAAGATGAAATAAAAAATTTCAATAAATATATCTAAATGGTATGCAAGTACTCCTTATACATTTCAATTCTAATTTGGGGGCATAAATTATGCAAACTCTCTTCCTAGTGGTAATTCACTCTTGTAGGCTTGCTTTAAAGTGATTTTGTTTACATTTCTCTTCTTTATATATTCCTCAATAATAAAAAAACAAACGCATAAAAATCAGGAGTTAAAGGAAAGTGTATTGATTATAAACATCTTTCTACTCTAAAATGCATCAGGTAAGTAATTCAGCTGAAATTTGGTTACTCGTACTGGCAATCAAGCTGTGTTAAACAGTTTAATTTGTCATTTAATTTTAACAAAGAAGGTTGCATCTGAATGTGGCCTTTCCCTACAAGTGAACCTGTGAGGGTGTTAGGACTCTGCACAAAAATGATGGACGACTAGAGAAAGCAAGTGGCTTGCTAGAGAGAAAGTATTATATATCATCCTGAAGTCACATCATTAGGATGAATGCTTAATTAAGAAAAAAGGTAAAGAACAACTTGGTCTCTCTCTCTCTCTCTCTCCCCTTCTCCCCACTTCCTCCCACCCCTAGGCACACAAGCACACTGACAGGGATATTTAAAGCGATAATGAAAACAAAGGAAAGCGAGGCAATGTGCGATTAGATTATTTATTGAGGTGATGTTTCTCAGGAACAAAAAGCCTGTGACATATCAACCTGTGGTTGTGATCCTGAAATCATTGGCTATGTTAAAAAACAAAACAAGAAGCACATGTACATGGTTCTGTTTCCTGAATCCTTGCACCATGCACATTCTGTACCTACTATTGCAATTTCCTTTAAGGTGGGAGCAATTCTGCAAAGCCTGATGATAAATTAATGAGGCCACTATGCATTAGCAACCTAAACTAATCTCTCAGAAAACTTATTATTCATTCCTTTCGTGAGCTCCTAAGACTGAGTGCATTGTCTCTCACTTTTTTTTTAATAATGTTTTGTGATATGGCTCATGAGAATTAAAGGAGATCTAGATAGATTTTTGCGTGTCAAAATCTATTCATCTTTAATAAGCATTATTATTTATTATACATGCAATAATGCTTTAATTTACTAGAAAGGCACTAAAATAATACATTTTTTCTGAAAACATCATTACTCCAAGTCCCCATTTTTCTGAAGGCATAAAATAAAGAATGTATTTCCTTTCTATGTTCTAGCCAGAAGATTATTTACATTTTTACCTGCTTTATTGAGGTATAAGTAGTGAATAAAAATTGCATATATCAACATTACAACATGATGTTTATATATAAGTATATATGTACACATCTAAATATGCACACATTATGATATGATCACTAAAATCAAGCTAATGAACATATTTATTGCCTCACATCATTCCTTGTGTGCATGTATGTGGTGAGAATATTTAAGATCCATACTCTTAGCAAATTTCAACACCTATATCCCCATTTCCTCTGCCCCTCAATCCTAGTAAGCACCCTTCTGTTTACATCTCTAAATTAGACTTTCTAAAGATTCCTCGCATACATGAGATCATTCCCTACATGCATGAGACTTTTATTTCTGTGTCTGCTTATGTTAGTGTAATGTCCTCTGGGTCCTTCAGTTTTGTTGCAAATGAGAGGACTTCCTTTTATAAAAAAGAATGAATAGCATCCCATTATATTTTTTGACAAATACTTAGGTTGTTTCCATATTGTGACTATTGTGAATAATACTCCAATAAGCATGGGGATGCACATGTTTCTTCAAAATAGTGATTTTATTCCCTTTGAATATATAGCCAAACGTGGACTTGCTGGATCATATAGTAGTTCTATTTTTAATGTTCTGAGGATCCTGCATACTGTTTTCCATAATGTCTGTACAAATGTGTATTCTCATCAATAGTATGTAATAGTTCTCCTTTCTCCACACATTTACTAAAATTTACCTTTTGCCCTTTTGATAACCATACTAATGAACGTGAGGTGACATCTCATTTTAGTTTTGATTTGCTTTTTCTGGAAGATTAGTGATTTTTTTTCAACCTGGGGGGCATTCTACATCTGAGCTACACCAAGCCTATTTTACTTTCTATTTTGAAAGCTGGTCTAAGGGTCTGCTAAGGGCCTCACTCAGTTGCTGAGGTTGGTCTCAAACCTGCAAGACTCCTGTCTCAGCCTCTCAAGTACTGGGACTACATGTGTGCACCACCATGCTGGCGTTTTTGTTGTTTTTTTGTTTGTTTGTTTAAAGATGGTCTTGCAAAGTTGCTGAGGGTCTTACTAAGTTGCTGAGGCTGTCCTTAACCTGAGATCTCCTGACTCTTTCTCCCAAATACTGGGATTATAGGTGTGCACCACCACACCAGGACTTTTAGTGACTTTTGATTTTGATTAGTGATTTTGAGAACCTTTTCATATACCTTTTGACCATTTACATATCTTTTTTTCAAAAGAAATATCTGTTCAGATATTTTACCTATTTTTAACTTGTTTATTTTGTTTTCATTTTGTTTTATTTTGCTATTGAATTGTGAGATCCTTTTATATTGTAACAACTCCCTATATATATGGAATGAGATGGAATGAGAATATTTCCCACCATCTCATGGATTGCCTTTTATTTTCTTTTATTATTATATTATTATTATTTAAATTATTATGTCTCCAACTGATTCAAAGGCTCGTTCTCTGGACCTGGGGTACTCCCCAAATCTTCAAGTTTTCTCCTCTGGTTTCAACTCATCCAGTCACTAACAGTTCTCTTAGCATGTTTCCATGTAGACAGAGGCTACTTCTACATGACTCTCTTGTCATTGTTGTTTTTACTGAGACACAGAATTTGCACATCTTTATGGGACACATTATGGTAATTCAATGTGTGTGTGTGTGTCTGTGTGTCTGTGTGTGTGTATATGTATGTGTAATTACACAGTGTGGAATAATCAATTCAAACTAATAAGCATTTCCATTTCTAGAACATTAATCATTTTATGTGTTGCAAATTTCAGAGTCTAGGCATTTTGAAATATATCAAAAGTTGTTTCCTTTGATATGCAGAAACTCTTTAGATTGATATAGTCTCATTTGTTTATTTTTACTCCTGTTGCATATGGTTTAGTTGTGACATCCAAAAAACATTGCCAAAATCAATGTCAGGTTGCTTTTCCCACGTTTTCTTTAGGAAATTTATGTTTAAGTCTTTAACTTAAGTTGATTTGTATGTATGATGTAAGATAAGGGTGCAATTTCATTTTTTCCATGTGAATATCCAGTCTTCCTATCACAATTTATTGAAGAAAATCTTATTTGCTTCTCATGTATTCTTGGCCTCTAAGTTGAATATTAGTTGCTATATGCACTTACACTTACTTCTGAGCTTTTTATGCTGGTTCACTGGCTTACAAGTGTCTTCAGGACAATACATGGTCTTTTGTAGTTCCATGAAAACATTTTAAAATAGTATTTTTTTTTCTTTTTTTAACTGTATTTGTGAATATCTCACTGGAATATTTACAGGCATTATATATAATCTATAGATAATTTGAATAATATGGACATTTTAACAATATTGATTTATCTGAATCATAAACATGGGCTATCATTTTTTGTGTGTCATCTTTATTTTTTCAGTGTTTCTGGAATTTTTGAAGTTCCTTTGTTTCTTTCTTCCTCTCTTGCCATCTTCTTATATGTTTTGATTGTTTTTTTGTGGTGGCATGCTTTAATTTCTTTCTCCTTATATTTTCTATATCTAATGTAGATTTTTGCTTTGTGGGCACCATAAAACTTACATAAAATATCTTATAGTACTCTTTTAATTAATAATTATTTAAATTTAGTTGAATGCAGTTTCTCTACACTTTTACTCCCTCCCTACCACACTTAATGTTTATGTTGTCACAATTTGTAATTTATATCATATGTCCATTATCAATTTAATGTAGTATAATTTTAATACTGTTAATTATTTTACCTTCATACTAGAGTTACATGTGATTTACTGTATTAGAATATTACAACAGGATATTCTGAATTTGACCATAGTCATGAGCCATATAACGACATTGCAGTCAACAGTGAATCATATGTAGGATGGTGATTTCATAGGGTTTAATAGAGCTGAAAATTTTCTCTTGCCAAATGACATTGTAACTGTAAGGACAATGTATTACTCAACTGTTTGTGGTAATACTATTGTAAAAGAAAAAGTCAATTGCACTGAATTTTGGACAAAAATACAGCACATAGAACTATACACAGTATGTAATACTTATGATAATAAATTACAATGTCATCAGCAATCAGAGAGATACAAATCAAAACTACCTTGAGATTTCACCTAACCCTAATTAGAATGACAATATTCAAAAACACAAACAACAACAAACGCTGCCCAGGGTGTAGAGAAGTGGGAACCCTAATATATTGTTGGTGGGATTGCAGATTAGTGCAACCACTTTGGAAAACAGTATGGAGGATACTCAGACAAATGGAAATAAACCTACCATATGACCCAGCAATACCATTTCTGGGTATCTACCCAAAAGAATTAAAACCAAACTATGAGAGTGATGCATGTATATCTACATTTATAGCTGCGCAGTTCACAATTGCCAAACTATGGAACCAGCCAAGACGTCCATCAACAGATAAATGGATTACAAAACTATGGGATATGTACATAATGGAAATTTACTCAGCCATAAATAACAACAAAATCATGTCATTTGCAGGGAAATGGATGGAACTGGAAAACATTATGCTAAGTGAGATTAGTCAGTCACAAAAAGCAAAAACTCATATGTTCTCCCTAATATGTGTAAGGTAGGGAGAAAGTGGGACATAAGAGAGACTCCAGATGAAGAAAGAAAAACCTTAGATGAGAAAAGAAAGTGACTTAACTGAAGGTTAAGTGCTTGGTCCTCAGAGATGGGTGTTAATTAGAAGCAAAATAGTAAAATGCTTCTGTACAATTTTGGGGCTCCAATTACAGTTAGGTTGGAAATATTACACAGATCAGGCCTATGTAACTAAACAGAAGCCCATTCTGGGCAACTGAGAAAATAGCTGACTTTTGATAAAATATATTTGTCTTGAAAAAGTATTGTGGATGCAAGTTGATCCTGCTTACCTTCTTCCTGTATTAAAGACAGAATACTGGCTGAGAATATATCAACCATCTGATGCCTTTACGGAAAAAAGAACAGGAAATCATATGATGTTAGTTGCCACAATTTTAGGTTCTCAAGTAGATGATACTGCCCCCTGTGGAATCCTGGAATACAATATAGATTCATAAACTAATGTAAATTTGTTATTGCATCTTTCTGTTTATTTGCTTAAAGAAGGTAGATTTCTAGGAGGGGGGGCACTAGAAAATTTTATTTTCCTGAAAGAAGTGGTATGTCAAGTAATTTAGGAAACCTTTATGAGCCAAACCACATTTTAATTGGTACCAAATTATACTAGCACCTTTCTCCTAAAAATATTAATAGATGAGAAAACAGAACCTTCTTGAATCTGTAATATATGTTAAACTTGAAGAAAAATCTGTTCTGAGTATTTCAAAGTAAAAACTAGTTTAAAATAAACTTTATTAAATTGTGATAGCTCTTGTCACTGGAAGAATAAAGGAAAGGTTAGTTATTTCCCTGCCAAACATTGGAATTTTGTATTTCTTGATCATTTTGAGAATTTCTCATAATATGAAATCATGCAAAATAAAACAATTCATGTGAAATGAAGCCTAAAGTGAAAGAATAGAGATAATCCAATCAGGGCAACTACTATTCATTTATAATTTGTGCACACTAGGATCTATATAGATTTTATTGATTTATTTAATAAATACTTATTGAATGTGAAATTTGTGCCATATACTATTTAAAATATCAGGCATAAAAGATGGAAAATCATTATTATATATCTTCAAGGAGCATTGGGTGGTAATAGAGAAGATGATACATTGTAGAGCAAACTTAGAAATAAAAAAAAAAAAAGACTACACAGACACTATGGGCCGGTATAGTTTGGGAAATTTATATAATTGCGTGAAGCCAGAAAAAAAAAAAAAAAGAAAAAGATAAGAAGTAAGAAGAAAAAGGAAAACAAAACCAATACAAATATGGGATACAGTTGGAGACTAGAAAGAGTCTTGGGAATTTATTGCTCAACATTACCAGAGTTTCTCATCAGGTATAAATCTATTATGCTAGATGTTCATGATTCTGAAGGAAAGTACACTAGGGACAAATATGGACATCAGTGCTGTATATTATCAATCATGCATACTTTTCTTTGTTCCTCTGGCTTCTATAAAGCTAAGAGAATATTACATTTAGTGAGCAGAAGAACAGTACTCAGACATTTGTTTGCAACTTCATTGTTTGTAACAAATGAAGTTGAGTAAAACATAATTTCAGAGGTTGGATATATTCATACAAGCCAATGATATATTAAAAATTATGTTACAAAACTGATTTTAATTTTTACTTCCGTGTGTTCTATTTTACATAAACTGATATTTAAACAAGGAAAAACTGTTCAATACAGCTGTTAAAACAAAAAGGCTCCCCTGTGCCAAATAAGGAAGTTAACCATTTAAAGTAAAAACATAAGCATCAAATAATATAGAACTATCCTACATTACAAATAAAAGGTAAAATAAACCAAAATTGAATACCAGATTTCTAATATGCTTTAAATTGCATATACTTTTAAACTTTCTAATGTTCCACAAGCCAACAAATCAGGAAATACATCTAAAAATAACTCTATATAGCATCTGGAGAAAGCAGAGGAGAAGACAACTGAGAAAGAGTAAACACAAGTTTAGCAGAAAGCAAGGAATTTTCTAGATAGCTGCTCAGAGGTGTTTCTGAGAATTATCCTGAAGCAAGGTAGATTATGCATGCAATAGTGATATTTATTTGAAATGAATAGTAATATAAAGGAAAATAAGATTACCAATTCTTGATTGTGTGAAGCAACATAAGTGTATATTTTGTCAATGAAAATGACATCAACCTACATCTATTTAACATTCAGTATTTTAAGAAGGATCCAAATTTTAATTACAAATCTAAAATAGAATTTTCGATGTATCATATTTTCTTCATATCAAACAAAATAAAGGATCATATAATTTACCAATCACAATGTGCTGGATATATTGATAAAATGACTGAAGGAAAATATTGTAGGAATAAAATTTTCTGAATTTGAAGAGAAAATAAAATAATCATATAAATAAAATCAAGGCTGAATACTGTTATTTTATGAACTAACAAAAGATAAATTAATCTCATAACAAATGTTTATATTTAATCTAGAAATATTTATATATATATATGAAAACAAGTAAATTTTATTACTGTATCAAAATGAGTTGCTATGGAATATTCAAAACTGCTTTTGATCTGGATGAAAAACCCACAGTGCAGTTATTATATTTAATGAATTCTATAATAATTCTTCACTTTCAAGCTAAGACATTTTAAAGTTTTGACTAGAAAACAAGTTAGTGAAGCCTCTCTGATCCTCCAGCAAAAGGGGAGGTTGCTGGGATTCGATAAGTTCATTATCTGGTCTTTGCTATTTTTATTCAAGCCTGATATTTTTTTTCACTCGAATAATCATATTGCCAATACAGGACTACAGGGATTGCTCTCTTTTTGATGTCTCTTGTAGTTACTCAGTACAAGTTCAAGGAAACATAGTTTCCAGTGGGCAGCACAAGTATTTACATTACTGTGGCTTTGCCTGGCTTAAAAGAGTAAGAGTAGCTGGAGATCAATTATTGTTTTCCAGTTGTAATTTATGAAGGTCATAATGATCATTTAAATTGCTTCTTATTTTAATTAATTTCAATGCTTTGTTTTCAAAGTTAAACCAGAAAAAAAAGATTCTAGTCTTTCTTAACAATTTGCATTATCGAACATCATTTATTGTGCCCCATTTTGTTCCTGAACTTCATGTGATGTGACTAACTTGAAAAGTTTCTTATTTCTTCCATTAATACAATTAGATAAACAATATTATTATTGCTATTTGCAATTACCAGCTATCATTACCACAAGCAAAAAGAAGCCAAGAGTCTTACAAGATGCATTATATGGAGGCTGGGAGTAGAGCTCTGTGCTAGAGCTTTTACTTAGGATTCACAGCACGAGATGCTAGCTTGATCCCAACATCACCAAAGAAAAAAACAAAGCATGATACCAAGTGTGAGAAGCACAAGTGATAGAGTGAACCTAAGCCTCACTGATAGGCCAAAAACAACAATAACAAACTGTGTTTTAAAAACAGAGGAATGAAATAGGAACATAAGGAAAAAATAAGGACCCGAAATGATTTTATATTGATTTGTGAAAAGCTGCCTAAGTTTTTAAAACAAATATCCTAGAACCCTCAAGTCTTCTTTTATTTTTATTCAACTCTGCATTGAAGCTTGAAAAGAAAAAAAAAATTCTTAATTCAAGTTGCTTCATTTAAAATCTCTAAACATTTTCTATTAGAGTGTATGGACAGTGAAATAAAACAGATTTAACAAATTTGCTTCTACCCTTTCATAATTTTGATTAATTTAGGGAATATATATATCTCAAAGCTGACTTAGACTTTTTTTTAGTGTGGTGCTGAGAATTGAATCCAGGAACAATCTACTGCAGAGCTACACTCACAGCCCTATTTTATTTTTTACTTTGAAACAGGGTCTCACTAAACTGCTGACAGCCTCCAAGAGTTGCTGAAGCTGACTTTGAACTTGTGATTCTTCTGTCTTAGCCTCCCAAATACTGAGGTTACAATCATGTACTATCAAACTCAGCTTATGACTTAGATGTTTATAAATAGACTTATGGGCAACATTCACACCAGACTCAGCTCAAATCACATCTCCTTCCTTTCAAGTTTCCACTATCTGTTCGACCTTGGGCAGGATATGTAACCTTTCAAAAAACCAGTTTCCTCATCTGAAATCGGTAGACTTTTAAAAAATATCTTATTCCATCCATTTACTTTTGCTATAACAAAAAATGTGAAACTGCGTAGTTTATAAAGTAAAGACCCTTATCCAGCTTTCAGTTTTGGAGAACAGAAGTCCAAGATTAGATGATCAAATCTAGCAAGGGCCTCCTATCATTTCATGGTGAAAAAGCTGAAGGGTAAGCTGAGATGTGTGGAAGACATGAATCATTAGGAGCAGCTTCACTTCATGATAATCTATTGTCAGAATAACCAGTCTTTTTAATTTTTTTTCCTGAAAATTAATTCACTCCCCTGTAAGTGCGCTAATCCCTTACACCTCTCAATGTCCCCACGATATCGGGGAGATTCTGACATGAGTTTGGGAAAGGATAAATCATCTCTAAACATTTGCATAGCTTCATGGTAAGTATTACATGAGTTAACAAGTGTAACACATATAAAACATAGCCTTCCAATGAGCATCAGCTGTTTAGCATATATGCCACAGCACAGGATGCAATCTGAAGATTTTTTTAATTTTATTTTTTAACTGGTGCATTGTAATCATACATCTTTGTTAGGTACAAACTGATAAAGGCATACATGCACATATTTCTCATTTAACCCTACCCCAAGTCCCGCCCCACTCCCTGACCCTCCCTCCTTCTCAGGTTCATTTAGTGATTGACTTTGCTATGTTTGTGAAAATACGTCATGTGCATTAGGGTGCCGCCCCATCACCTTCAGTTAAATCAACTTCTTTGCTCACTTAAGGTTTCTTCTTCTTCATTTGGAGTCCGTCTTATGCCCCATTTTCCTAGCTTCCGCATATTAGGGATAGCATATGATTTTTAAAAAATACAAAGTAGTAAAGCAATTTATCTAATGTACAAAATGACATTTTATCCTTGATCATACCATGAACAATTTATACAGGTGAAATGTTCTACAGAACTGATCAATCAAGTGACTAAAACCACACAGAATAATAAGGGCAATATTTGGTAGCTTTATGTCTAAGCAAAGATTTTTATTTAATATAAAGCTTTTGTTTTTGTTTCTTATACAGACATATATATATATATATATATACATATATACAAATATATGTACAAAACAAATTGAAGAAATAGACACCCATAACTTCTAAGTTGAATAATATAAACTAGTAGAATCTGTTGGCTCTTTCAGAAGTATATCCATATTCATCATTACTCAAAAGGCACTTACCTTTAATTTTACTTATTCTCTGTGAATGTTCATAAAAATAATCTGTAAAAATACCAGTATTTCCCCTATGCTTATTATTAAATAAGTGAAGATTGATTATTGATCAAAAGTTGTTAATATGTAAGTCGTAGCATCCCCAAATACCATTGAATACTTACAAGTAGTGCTATGGGCTTCATGATTGCTTAATCAGATCTCAAGGGATCATTGAGAACTCCAGTGAGATGGAAATTAACTATGTTTTATATTTTATTATGCAGTGGTTTCTCTTTACTGTAACCATTTTAGGCAGAGGTGATTTGTGACCATTAATTAGGTAATTGAATACAAATTAGGCTCTTTTCCCACAGGAAAAGGCTAAATATCCAGTAATTCAATATCTGTTGACCATTTGTTGTATTTGTTGTTTGAACTGGACTTCCCACCCAATTAATGTGCTATCTTTTGTAAAATAATCATTCACACAAGGGAAAAAAATCAATTACTGTTGATTTTGTCCCTTACAAAAAAAGTCCCAAATCTAGAAGACTTTAGAGGTAAAGAAAACAGAATCCTTAAAGTAATAAGGAGTTATAAATTGTCAATTTCCAAAGAAACTCACGAATATTATGTAAGTTTGTATAGTCTAGGTTATGATAACTAATAGACACCAAAATTTCAGTAATATAAAATAATAGAGTAGCTATGAAGTATGCAGATCACTGAGGGCTGTTTTCCTTACAAATCTTCCAGGTATGCAGTGTACTAAACATTTTTTCATTTTGGGATTGATTTCTAAGATTAGCCTGGTTTCTTCTACATAGAAAATTCTAAGATATCATCCCCAGTTTCTAACTGGAGGAAGACTAAAGAGGAAGGACAAGCATGTATGGTCCACTAAGGAGTAGCATCTACCATTTCTTCTGAAATGCACCATCCAAGAATCGATCACAAGGTCACGTCTGTGATGAAGAATGGAAGATATGACTGTGCATCCTAGAAGAAAAAGACATGGATTTTGATGAAACATTAGAAATCATTGCTGGAAAATATATTCATACAGATATATCTGATAAAGGAAGGAACTTATATAACACGTTGATGGGGAGGGTCAAATAAATTCAATTATATGACTGAGTAGAACTAGTGATTAGAAGAAGAAAATTCATTGTTATTTTCTGAATGTACTTCAGCCTGGAATGGTACAAGTTTATAGGTATCATCACATGTCTAAAATTTTATTGCTTTTTTTCTAAGCTAAATTTCTAAGCTTTTGTACAAGTATGAAGACTAGCAAAGAAAGAATAGGTTACTATATTTGTCTGTTTTTTCTTACTATAATAAAATATCTGAGGCAGGTTA
This sequence comes from Graphiurus murinus, assembly GCA_004027655.1. NCBI lineage: Eukaryota > Metazoa > Chordata > Mammalia > Rodentia > Gliridae > Graphiurus > Graphiurus murinus. The sequence continues at coordinate 20,429 of PVLC010003989.1, read as the reverse complement.
ACTTTATAAAGAAAAGAGGTTTATTTAACTCACAATTTGGGATGCTGAAAGTGCAATGTGGTCCATTGGCTTGGCTTCTGGAGAGAACATAATGCCATATTTCATCATAGCAGGATACTGTGTGCACACACTCACAAGCGGTCACATCACAATGCAGCATCCAGAAAACTAGTCTGGGCTCAGGCTCAGACTTTTATAAGTTGCTGAGGCTAGCTTTGAATCTGTAATCCTCCTATCTCAGCCTTCCAAGTACTGGGATTACAGGCCTATGCCACCGCCCCACCTCTTAAAGTTCCCACACCATGAGCAACCTGAGAATCAAGCCTCCAACACATGAACTCCTGGGAGATAAGTCACACTGAAACCATAGTAGTGCTGAACTTATGAGTTAAAACAACTTTCACTTTGAAATTGTGAACCCATTGGGCATGTATTCAACTTTAAACATCACCTTTATCCTTTGGTTCATATTTTATGAATTAAAAAATAATAAATATTCAATAAACATGCCATGAATAACATAAATAACACAAATTTTGGGAAATATAGTAGCATTGAACTCCTGTGTAAGGATGAAGCCAGACCACCTTTCTATGGAAGAGAGACCCTCAAAGGGAAAGTAACTTCCTCTATCAGTTATCTCAGGAATACCTTGATGCAGGATTGGGAGGTGAGACTTTCAATGTTTTCCTTAGAAACTACGAGGGCAATAACTGATGTTTAAGAGAACGAGGAATTGATTCATTGAAGTGAAGTCGGAGCACAGCAGCAGTCACAGTGAGACAGAGGAATATTCATTGACAAGTCACAGTGTCAGAAGAGAGAAATTAAGTAGAAGACAGGACAGATATGGTTCTGAGGGCATATAGAGAGGTTATCAGAAATGTAAAGAATACAGTTAGGGAGAAGCAAATGTCCAGCCATATCATAACAGCACACATACTATGGAAATTTGTGTCATAGGAAAAATTATTAAACATTATAACAAATTAATTAAATTATTAAATTGAATCACTAATCACAGTGCTATTTCCAAAAGTATTCTTTCAAATAAACAATATAGCATCCTAGGACATTTTTAAATAGGTGGTAATATAAAGAGTAATTTTTTTTTTTTTTTTTTTAGTACTGGGGATTGAACCCAGGGGCATTCTACCTCCGGGCCTCACCCCCAGTCCTTTTTTTTTTTTTTTTGAAACAGGGTATCACTAAGTTGCTGAGGGCCTTACTAAGTAGCTGAGGCTGGCTGTGAACCCAGATCCCCGGGTCTCAGCCTCCTAAGTACTGGTATTACAAGTGTGCACCACCATGCCCGTATTTTTCTTTAATATTTTGAGATTCTTTTAACTTATTAAAAATTGGTTCAACATATGATACATTTTTGTGCCAAGGATTATTTTTTTCTGAAGTGGATATATTAACCTGAAAAATAAAACAAAATAAGATATCATGATATTGAGATGCAAAGGGGATCTCAGAATATAAATGAAAATCTATGGTAGAAAATGAAATAATTTTCACAATTTTACACTTTAAAAGTCCTGTGAGTTGCAATATGAGTCAATTTTATGTATTAATTACTAAGTCATATAGTTATGAACATATCATTTTGTAATAGTAAGTTCTAGTCTAATTTAAAATAGAGCCAAATCATATAATTATAATAATAATGCTTTAATTTTGTTTAGCTCTTTACATTTTATTTTTGTCAGGAATCTACCAAGTATTTGATAAATACAACTTGTTGATTTTTGACAGTAACTGGTATAATTACCAAACTAGTATTACCATGAAAATCAGTTTCTGTATATAAGAAAAACAGAACCCACATAATAAATAACCTTGTAAAGTTAAATACACATTTATATGCTAAAAACAACAAATAGTAAAACAAACCTGAGTGGCAGAACAAAAGGTAAGAAAAATACCAAACAGATAAGCAAGCTTTCTGATACACAGTTCAGATTTCTTTTCATTAGACACTGCAATAGAATCATTATCTGATGTATCTAACTTATACTTAGATTTGCCTGAATATTTTACACAATTCCAAAACTTAGTAGTAGTTTAAAACTGAGACTCATCCTCTTTTACTTTCCCTTTTGTATTAATGCTGGACCTTTTCATTTATTAATCCAAATTACTCATTTTGATTTAGACTTCTACATCATTCTATCATCTTTAAATCAGTTCCTTTCTATTTCTGAAAGGTTTCTCCAGAGGAAATTATTTCAATATTATTATGATAAGTAAGTGCTAATGAACCGAGGTAATGGGAATAGTGAAGAAGTGATGGAGCTACTAGAAACTCTTATCCTCTTTGCCTCCATAGGGAACAAGCTGAAAAAAAAAAAATAGAGCAAAATGGTCGAAGTGCCAACAACCTCCACTTCACAAAATAACATATGGTACTGAGTCAGGCTTATAAGGGAAACTAGGGACTTGTACAGGGGCCTTCAAATTACAAAACAAGGTTTCAATTGATCTATGTCTGGATCTAGAGGAGGTAGAACTTACAAGGAGAACTTGGTCTAAGTTTTCTAGCCATAGGGTGACTGGGTCTGTAAGGTTATTTTCAAAAATACCATAACATGGGAATAGAAAGCCTTCAATAAAAAAAAAAAAGAAAACAAGACAAAATGAAAACAATTTTGTAATTACAAAGCTGTAACAGATAGATATAAATAGAAAGAGAAAACTAAAAAAATATAGCAAATGAGTTTGCAAACTAAAATTCTAAAATATGTGAGGGAAAAGAGTGAACAAAGGCAGTAAGTATTTTTGTGGGCCAAAAATAATACAATATGATTTTATGATAAAAATTAGTAAATGACAAGAATTAATTTATGATTAGTTTCTAATCACCATAAATTTTATCATTGTTATACTCATATTCTGTAATTACATATTTGTGAGATAGACACATTTTGAAATATTTGGGGGATCGGTATATGTTTTGGGAGGGACATTAATTTTTTCTTTGCCATATTGAGTATTTCCTTTATACTATGAAAGATGCTTAATTTTTTTTCTTTCAATCCTGAGTAACTTTTCTTGGCATTGTTATTAGTCATTTGAGGGTTCTTTTGCTCAATTCAAATAGAAATTGTGAATCAACAAAGCACAAATCCCTTAATGTTAGCATCTTTTTGCTTTAAAAGTTAGTGGCTCTCAGCTCCCAAAGTTAGCAGCTCTGAGAGCCTTAATGCTAGCAGCTCTCAGCACTCTGGAACTCTTCTCACAGCAGGAGCTAACAGCTCTGGGAAGCTCTACATTCCTCTCTGTCACTCCCCAGCATTCTCTGGCTGCTAACTGCCCTTAGTGTTGCCAACAGCCTCTGTGTTACCAGCTCAGCCTCCTCTACTTGGTATAAAAATCATGAATAGGGAAAACAACCATCCAGAGAGGCTTAAGTATAGTGCAGCATACAGGAAGCAACACAAAGACTGTTCTGATGAAGATAAGGGAAAGGCTGCACAACTAGGCAAAGGAAGGAGTTCTTTTAAACAGGATCAGGGACACTGAAACAGCTGAAGAGGTTTGGTGGTACCCAGAGAGGCTACAGGTCAGAGTCAACTGGGATGGGCACAGGACCTTAGCTTGCTGCAACCAAAGAAAAATGTCTCAGCAGCCATGGGTGTCTGATGTAACTGTAGTTGGTAATAAGGTGGGTTAGGGCAACCACAGCTGTCAAAGATGGGAGAATAACATATACCTCTGGGAGGGAATGGAGCCCTTCTTTTCTGTCTCGGAATCAGCTACTTAGGAATTAAGTATTGCATGCTGTCCCAGAAAATTTATTACTAAATATGCAATTTATCTTTTTGGAGAGATAATCATAGATACTGCTGAATTTACTCACGGGAAATTACTTTTTAATGGCATCAAATGAAAATTGCAATCAGAGAAGGAAACATGTTAAATACCAATTGCTTCTTGGGTTTTCAATGTTCATTTAAAAGTTTCTTATGTAACTAAGGGATAGTTAATAGTGGAAAATACATGAATTTGATCACTCAAGACATCTTATGTCAAATATTAGTTCTATCACATATTCATGTGACTTTGAAAAAATGCTAAAGCTCCCTGCTCTTCACTTGAAAATGAGTTTCTTCATCTGACAGGAGACTTAGAAATTCTATAAGATGAAATATGCAACATTCTCATTACATTGCTTGTTGCTCCTTGGCTACTTGATAAATAGTATTTATTGTGGCTATTTTGTTATCATTGCAATAATTATCTCATCTTATTACCTCTGAAATATGCATATAATTCCATCCTTGGTTCATTTTCAATATTAAATAAAAATTTGGTTTTAATAATATTTTTGTACCTATATTGTTGTGAACATTGCTATGATATAAACAGATACACTAGATAAAGAAGCTTACTTTCTGGATTTGCTTAGTCCAGTACTGTTATCTGAGAAAGATGTTTAAGTATATACAAAACTCTGCTGAGCAGCAGTTCCTTCCTTGGAGATGGCAAAGGTGGCAGCATGGACTAGACCTGTGGTGACATGACAGTCCTAAGGGTCTATGCATTGATTTTTGGGATTATTCCTTTCTTGTCTCGAAGAATAACACTTTTTTGTAGCCATAGAGTTCTATAGTCTGGTTCTTTAGAGTCTACAGTGTCTGACAACCTTCCTTCATTTTCCGTTTCCTTTGGTCCACCTAGTTGTTTTCCTGCTAGGGTGTCTGGGTAGATCTGTGATTCACACTTGCAGTGATTTTCTTTTCAAAGTATTAGTTGATTTTACATTTGATGATCTCTGTAATACAAATATTTCGAAATTTACTCAGCCATAAAGAAGAACAAAAGTATGTCATTTGCAGGGAAATGGATGAACTGGAGAACATTATGTGAAGTAAGATTAATCAGTCACAAAAAGTGAAAAGTCCGATGTTCTCCCTAATATGTGGATGCTAGGCAGACGATTGGGCATAACAAGGACTCCAGATGAAAAAGGAGAAACCCTAGATAAGCAAAGAAGTTGACTTAACTGAAGGTGATGGACGGGGGCGGGGGGGGGCACCCTAATGCACATGATGTACTTTCACAAATATATCAAAGTCAATCACTAAACTGAACTTGAGAAGGAGGGAGGGCGAGGGAGTGGGGTGGGAATTGGGGAAGGGGTTAAATGAGAAATGTGTGCATATATGCCTTTATTAGCTTGTACCTAACAAAGATGTATGATTACAATGCACCAATTAATTAAAAAAAAAAAAAAGGGACTCCAGACAAAGGAGAAACCTTAGTTGAGTGAAGAAGGGGACCTAACTGAGGGAGATAGAAGTGGGGAAGAAGGAAACCCCTCAATGGATATGATACACACATACACACACACACACACACGTACACACACACACACACACACAAACTTATCAAAACCAATCACTGCTGAACAGGAGAAGGAGAAAAGGGGGAGGGAATAGGGTGGAAATTGGGAGAGGTCTCAATGAGTGCTGTGTGCATGTATGCCTCTATCACACTGCACTTCATCAAGATGTATGGTTACAATGCACCATAAAAAGCTTTATAGAGATAAGTGTGTAAATTCCTCAGAAAATTGGGAATGGATCTACCATATGATCCAACTATACCATTCCTGGGTATCTCTCCAAAGGGACTGAAATCAGAATATTATAGTAATACATACATTACATGTACATGTTTATAGCAGCACAATTTTCAGTGGTTTTTTTTTTTTTTTTTTTTTTTTGGTACTGGGGATTGAACTCAGGGGCATTCTACCTCCGAGCTATACCTACAGTTCTATTTTTTATTCTTTATTTTGAAACAGGGTCTCACTAAGCTGCGGAATGCCTCACTAGGTAGCTGAGGCTGGCTGCGAACTCGGATCCTCTGGTCTCAGCATCCCAAATGCTGGTATTACAAGCTTGTGCCAACACGCCTGGCTAGCACAATTTAAAATAGCAAAATTATGGAACCAACCTAGGATTGTTGAGATCCAGCCCTTCAGGCAGTGGGGTCTGGGGTCCTTCCATAGGTGTGGAATGAGCCGAGGTCATGAGAATACGCTCACACCAAATGCAGTGAAGAAGCGTATATGTTTATTGCTTGTTAGTAGCTGTTTTATTCCGTATTTTTTGCAGTGAGGCATATAGAACAGCAATTTTTACAGTCTAAAGGTTGAGTAGGTACATCTTTAACTAGAAAAGCCATTTCCCAGGACATTTAATGGGATTGAGAAAACAAAAAGGTTACAAAATACAATACATATATAAAAAATTCTTTTAGTACAAAGCAGTGTTAAGGGTTAACGCCAAATAGCCTCTATTCATTAGTTTAAATGTTTACTATTTTTTTTATCTCCTTTAAGCAGTGTTCTTATCTTTTTCTCAGGCAGATAGAGAGTTAATGTAAAATTCCAGTGAAATTCCAGTGAGACAAGGTGGAAGTGGGCAAAGATTATCTGTCTTAAAGCATTCTTTACCCATAGATATAATGGAAGACCTAAATCTCTTTGGCTTATTTATTTTGTTTCTACACCTGTGTGCTGAGAGAGACCATAAAGCCATTTAGTCACTAAGCTTGCAAAATCCGTTTCCTGACTAATGTTTGTATGTGGTTAATGAATTTCTTATGGGTTGTCTCGAGGCACTGCTTTTTCAGCTGATATTAAGAAATCACTATCCGTCAGTCCACCTTCTAATTCTAAGAAAATTTTCTTTATAATTAATGTGAAAGCAAAACCCAAAGCACCTCAAATTTCTAGAATATAACATAATGCAAAGTGGGATATGCCATGTATTCCTTCTTTTGGAATCATCTGCCTTGCAGGACTCCAGTGGACCGAGCCTTGCTCAAGATCCAGGTATTAAGGAGCTGTGGCATCAACAGATCAAATGATTAAAAAATTATGGGATATCCACACAAATGGGATTCTACTCTGCAATAAAGAAGAACAAAATGATCTCATTTGCAGACAAATGGATGGACCTGGAGAGGATTATGTTAGGTGAGATTAGCCAGTCATAGAAAGTGAATGGTCATATGTTTTCTCTCATGCAGATTAATCAGGATACCAGAGGGATTTCAGATACTGGAGAAGCTCCATAGAGCCAGGGAGGTTGTCTAGGGGAAGAATGGGGGAAGAAAGAATCAATGAAGGAATTACTTTCATTGAAATTATGTGCATATGTGAGAATACCAATGTCAATCTCAATATTCTGTATGGGAAGAATGAGGAAGGAGCCAGGGGAAAGCCCACCAAGTGCTGTGTGCATGTATGTCACTATCACTGTGAACTACGTTATGATATGAGACTATAATAAACCAATAAAAGTATATTTAAATAAATACATTTAGTTTCCATTTTGCTTAACAGTTTGTCATCCCTGTATTCACTATACACAGTCAAAAACAAACAAGAGTCTCAAAAATGAGAAATTCCAAAAGATAAATATCCAATTTCATCACTCATACATTCTAGCACCAAAAAACACTAGAAAACAAGTACAATCCATCCAAGCTCTTTTCCATTTTATAATAAAGATTGCCTTTCCTCTAGTTTCCAATACTTGTTCCTCATTTTCCTCTCACATCTCATTAGAATAGCATTCACTGAGCTGGCCGTGGTGACGCATGCTTGTAATACCAGTACTTGGAAGGCTGAGACAGGAGGATTCAGGTTCGCGGCCAGCCTCAGCTACTTAGTGAGTCTCTCTGAAACTTAGAGAGACACTATTTCAAAATAAAGAATAAAAAATAGGGCTGGGGGTGTAGGTCAGAGTTAGAATGCCCCTGAGTTCAATCCCCAGTACTGCAAAAAAAAAAAAAAAAAGCCTTTACTGCCTCTTTTTCTACCAGCATTTGTTCATGATTACTTATGTTTTCTCTAGGAAGACAGCATTGTCTATAGCTCTCCTCTGTTTCTGAGCCTTCATCAGAATTTCCTATAGCAGTCCTAGTAAGACATTGATGGTTTTTTCTAGTAGGTACCAAAAAACTTCCAGACTCAAAGTTGTTTCCTCATTTTTAGATATTTGATAGAGCAGCATCTCATTCTCAATATCAATTTCTGTCTTAGTCAATATGGGTTGATATGAAAACAATAACATAAATTATTGATTTATTTAGCAAAAAATTACTATTTTATATTTACAGGATGGAAATTCAAGATCAAGATGCCAGCCATTTCAATTTCTGCTGAGGTTCCTCTCACTGATTATGGTGCCACATAACAGAGAAAGAGGTTTTCTCTCCTGAATTCTTTCTTGTAAGGGCACTAATTTGATTTGGGAAAGTTTCACTCTCATGACTTAATGATCTTTCAAAGCACTACCTGTAGATAACTAGCACACTAGGGATTAAGACTTCAACACAGAATTTTGGAGGAGATCAAACCTCCCATCTATAGCTCTTTTATATATAGGCTTGAGTTAGGAAAACCTACGAATGTATACCAATTCTAGGAGATGAGGCTACTTCAGAGGAAATCTTATTCTAGAATTGCCTTTAAAACACAGGTATGCAGGAATTACTACCATTGGTTATGTGTACATATGTGAAAATACCAATGTCAATCTCAGTACCATGTATGTGGAAGAGGGGGTTAGGAGGGAGCTGGGGGGCCCACCAAATGCTGTGTGCATGTATGTTATTGTCAACATGATTTACATTATGATGCGATACTACAATGCACCAATAAAATATATTAAAAGTCAAAAAAAAAAAAAAAACACAGGTATGCTTGAATGGATCTCATAAGTGATCCATGAAAATTAAGTAAAGTATTTTGCTGAAGAATTCCAATATGTTCCAATGTGATTTTTTCAACTTAGTATCCAGTTTGACATTTTTTCATTAAAAACTTTCTTTTATTCCTAAGAAAAATCAAGCAAATCACCACATAAAAACAAAAACAAACAAAAAGCACAGGAAATATTTTCTTGGTAGTTTTTTATGTCTCTGTTCCCCTAAACTTGCCCTTCAAATCTGCTCAAAGCAAATACTGACAGAATTTTCACGTTTTCTATGTATATTGATCATTTTAAATTACATTTGTCCTGAAATGGAGAATTAGAAAAGGTGGTGCTTGAAAATGTGATTCTAAAATGAATGTATACACATTTGTTTAGACTTAAAATCTTAAGTATTAGCCGGGCGTGGTGGCGCACGCTTGTAATCCCAGCATTCGGGAGGCTGAGACCAGAGGATCCAGGTTCGCGGCCAGCCTCAGCTACCTAGTGAGGCGCTCCGCAACTTAGTGAGACCCGGTTTCAAAATAAAGAATAAAAAATAGGGCTGGAGGTGTAGTTCAGAGGTAGAATGCCCCTGAGTTCAATCCCCAGTACTGCCAAAAAAAAACAAAAAACAACAAAAAAAAAATCTTAAGTATTTATTCTACATTTTAAGTAGAAACCAATAATAACACCAAAAAGAATTTAAAAAGACAGAAAACGAAAAACATTATTTATAGCTGGAGGTGTTCTTTATATAGCACTTTTTGACTAATATAGCATAGAAAATTGCTCAAAGTTGTGATCCTTTAATGTGTGTGCTTTTAACCAACCTCTGCTTGTGTACTACTTTAAGTCCGTATTAACTGACTCAAGATTTATGGGATTTCTCTATATAAATATAGGAAAGACATATGAAAATACATTTTGATAGTGACAACAACAATTTTAATTTTTTCTCTCTAAGTGGGGGAAAAGGAAATTGAACCACTAACTGGATAGATTTCTGAAACTGTATTGCTATTCTTAACATGTCCCATTCCTATCAAAATAAATCCATTCTTGGTTGACTCCTCATTCTTTTAGCAATTAACACAATTTATCAGGTCATGAATATGCAACGAAAATAACCCTTGACAGATTTTCCTCCATCCTGGTTATGAAACCAGGCTTCATTTATCCATATGGCATTCCAACTGCTGGCGCAATTACTTTATTCCACTTGGCACTGTCTGCCTTACTACTGTCTTCCATTGCCTTTTCTTATCAGTGTGTGTCCAAATTAACCATTTTTGCCCCTTAAAGCAGAACTATTCAATCATTATATTTTAAAAATACCAAGAACTTTTGAGCAATTAGGTGAGTTTTAAGCAAAAAGCTGAAATTAGATGTGGGCTACATGAAAATCCAATTACATAAAAACAACATAAAAGTATCATTCTGGGTTTTATGGCATAAAATGCATAAACCTTTTTTTTTTAATTGTGCATCCTCCATCTAGTGTGATTAACATGAATGTAAATTTGAATGTAAAGAACAGGAGAATCCCAAAAGGTATGAATTGTTTTCAGTACTGTTGAAAGCCAGCTCGCTAGCCTTTGTCAAGAAACAAAGCCTTCTTGTATCTTATGTAACCGAGATGAGAATAAACTGGGCAAACAGGTGAAAAATTCCTTAATTCTTAGAAATTTCACATAGCAAAAGCCAGAGATGCTGTAATTCATAGTTTGGTATTATTAGAATAACACAGATCTGTAAGCACTATTTTTTTCAATTAGTTTACAATTTAAATTAAAAATTAGTGTGACTTCAAGATAAATATAACATGGAATAACATTTTGATTTAAATAGAATCTCACCTATTCTAATTTCCTGAAAGTTTTAAATTCTATGAGTTTTCAGAATGTATACTATCTAGGAGTAGACAGATATTTTTTAAATTTATATTTTATCATTTTAAAATTATTTAATAACTTTGTTAAAATATCCAGATAATATGATATAATATTTGTAAAAATTATATTAAAAATCCACGGTGTCTAAAAGTTCTTTTTTCATGATACAAATATTTGTAAAATGGGAAAAAAGAAGATAAGTTTAAGAGAAAAAAGAAAGTACAATCTTAAAGCTGGAACATTCCTAGAAAAATCATGTTTTTAATACATCCTTGAAATGATTATTATACATTCCTGCATTTGTGTATAAAAGGTATGACATGTATACATAGAATTTATGAGCTTTGTTGCCAGCGAAGAAATATTATGTATAATGCCAGAAGTTGTATAAATCTACAGCAGAACTTACCTAATATTAGCTTTCAGTGGTAAACCACCCCTACAAGCTATTGCCCCTTCTTTAGCTATGGAGAATCCCACAGTTGCTTAGTTATGTGACTTGCTAGCTGCTAAGCGTCCGTGTCATCAGCCTGCTGTGAAACATGCAATATTCAACACTTGGCATCTGACAGGTTTCATGGGACATACAGACTTCCTAAGTGCTTTGTAATGCCAGATTTTGTTTACACTTACTGTGGGTCTTTATTTCATTCTTGATGGCACACCAGTGTGTGCACCTCCTGATTGAATTTAAGAGAGAGAAAATAGAAATGCATATACTTGAAAAGAACAATTTGACAACTTTGTCTCCTTAAGATATATGCTTACCCCAAATTATCCTTCTCTTATTTATATTTTAATGCAATTCATCCTATTACTTTTTTTGCTATCAAATATTCAAATGAAATTTAGAAAAAAAAAAACAAGAAGAAAGACAGGAAGGAGGAGGGGGAGGGGAAGAAAAGAAGGAAGGAAGGAAGGAAAAAATAAAAATAAATACCTGTAATGTTGTAACAAATCATTAGAATAAAATCCCAATATGATTATAGCCTTAGAGAAATATATTGGACACTGAACCACATGGCTAGCTGAGGATTGTGAGAATAAGGTCTCCTGGTACATATGTGACAGAAAGTGGTTGAGAGTTAATTGGAACAAACTATAAGCATGTCCATGCTTCATCATAATTCACGAATCTAATATGAAACTTAAGCATAGTTCTAATAAAGAGAGAAAAGGGCCTATTATCCCACAAAAAACATGGATTACATTACAACACGTTTCCTACTAAAGGAGAAAATTTTTCATTACTTAACACTAAAGTGCTGAAACCATTAGTATACCCTTTTAGACTTAAAATAAACATGTGTATTATGTGCCTATATCTCCCAATGGAGATCACAAATGGTGTCACATTGCACAGTGGATCCATTAGTAACATAATGGTATCCAACCACAGGTCTTGCTAATGGTTTAAATTCAAAAACATATTTCTTTTCTTTCTTTTTTCATTTCAAACAAAGAAGAGAAAGAGAATGAGAGAAAAAGGAGAGAGAAGGAAAAAGGAAAGCAGAGCAAAGGAAAACAAGAGAGCAAAAGGAAGAAAAATATTTCTCTCTTCTTTGTACATATACCCAACTTAAAATTTTCTTTCTACTGAGTAATTAAAGTTGTGACATTACAATGAAAAATGAACAAATCAGAAGATCCAATACTTTAAAAAAGACATCTAGTATGTAGGAATTAATAAAGTAAATATCCCATATGAACTCATTCCACACGATGTTATTCTGATCAGACAGAGGATGGATAACTGCAGCATTTTAAAATTTGGGCATGTAATCTAATTTGAATACATATCTCAGGACATGCTAAAGCCTGTTTGTATAAATCATATACAGAAAAAGCTAATTGGCTAGTCAGTGTGACTTATGTCATCCTTATAACAAAACTGTTGTAATTACTAAAAAAATGATGAAAATGTTATAAGCCGTGAACGATTTCTGGAAAAAATTAGAAAGAATTCTATGACATAATTTTAAGTATTGAAATAACTTATGAGTTCTATATCTCTCTTTTTTTAAACTATATTTTCAGGGATATAAAAAACAAGAGATGAGCACTTGATTAAAATGTATCACAGTATAACTGAAGGATGGCTCTTTCTGACTGCTAATAAGACAGGATACTTGTAAGAAAATTTGTTGGGGAGACTTCTGGCTCACATGTATTGTTTTGTAATGTAGAAGCTAGAATTTTTCCAAGAAACCTAGCTACATTCTTGGTTACTGAGTAATGTCCTAAGGCCACCAGGCTCCATTAAATCTCTTTCTTCCTCGCTCTTTTTAAAGAGCCATGCTGAGAGCAGTGATTCTGATCATTATTTTCTTTGGAAAATATAGGCATATGTTCACTCATTCTGCCATGTTGCACTTAAGTGATTAAAAATTCATGTTCCAAGTAAGAAGCTGTTAAGTAGCTAATTATTTATTCTGTTTACAAGATATGCCCCAACTGGTTAGAGAAAATGGATACTGGGGGATGAAGAAAGCATTAAATATATCCAGGGTGAGAAGGCCAACCTGCCTCCTGGTGGGTATATTACCAAGTGGTACAAATTGAAAGAGTGCCTTAAGCACACAAACCACCCATTAAATAAATGGAGTATTCATTTTAAGAAGACACAGAATGTCTTTTACCTCTTGATAATCCCGCACATAAAATCTATTTGAAATTCATAGTCAGAAAAATCCTATTCATTATGTACTCCAAACTACTTGGTTGAATGGAAGATCCATGTAAAATATAAATACACATCATAGTATTGAGTTTTATTTTTAAAAAATAATTTGGAGATAAAAGAAGTAGATCAAAATAGAACTAATACTATATTTTTAAAATCCAAACAAAAACTATGCACATTAAAATGTTAATATATTAAGAATGAATTTTAAAATGGTCATTGAAAATAACTAATGATAGAATTTTTTTATAAAACCCTCAAATTTAATAAGGCAGATATTAATGGGATACTTGACACAAGAAATATAAAGATACAAGTTTCAATTGTTATATTATTATTATGATTTGCATAAAGGACATAGAAGCTGCCAAAATGGTGATGATAAAGTTTTCTGTAAAATATACATGAATATATTGTCTGAAGTCTGTCACTCGATTTTATGAAGTATTTTCTACAGAGGAAAGAATTTGAATAGAAATACGGGCTGGAAAAGTAGCCTTAGAATCCAGAAACATCTAAGTGACCATTTTACAAGTTTTCAGTCTTTTTTCCAACTTTCATTTTTCTCCAAGTGTTAGAATGCTGAATGTCACAGAATAAAATTTCTGCAGTTAGTTGTTAGACATTTTGACATGAATATATGGCTCAATCTTTATTGAGAATGTCTGGAAAATAGCCCACTCTCATTAATTAAATAAACCTACCAAATAAAAATTCACAAAATTAACAATTTTAACAATGTTTGCATAATAAAATATACTTACATAAACCATGTTAATAAAATGCAATCCTTATGATATTTTTGATAATTTTAAACATTTTAGATCATAATTATGGACATTTTTAGTATACTATGTCATTATTTTTTCCTAATGAAAGAAATAACACAGTATAGACCTCATCTCATGTGGTTTTTCCCTTGAATTCTATAATTTAAGATGGCCACATTTTGTTATTTCTTATGATATAACCATACAGGGATATAATGATGGCTAAAATGTGCCAATCCAGGTTCTGAGAACTATGTCAATGTTCTTGGCACTATGTCATTTTTTAAGTTTCTTTATACCTTTTATTTTCTAACAATGACCAAGATAATATAAAACACATTGAAAATGTATTAGTTCCCACCATATTTATAGATATTCTATCTATACATTTTTATTGAATCCTGATTAATACTGTCCATTGAATTTTTAGTTTTGGAACTCTGTAAAAATACTCTCTTCATCCTTTATGCTTGCACGTCTTGAACTTGCAAAACATTTCTCACAACATGGATGGAATGTTTACCTTTCAGTATTGTACATTTTATCCTACCATTGATGTTTGGCCTACCTGCAACACTAATGCCATTGCGGAAGTAATGTGGTAAAGTGTATAACAAATAAAAATATGAAAGTAATGTTTTCAGTTCTATTAGCTGAATGTTGTAACAATTTCTTCCTCAATGGCCTAGAACAGTAGTTGGCAAAACAGAGTTTCAAGGCTAAATAACCCTCCACCTCTTTTGTAAATACAATTTTATTGAAACACTATTTTTACATAACCCTCTGCCAAAATTAGTGAAAATAACTTCTAGACATAATCTCTAAATCAGACATGGTGGCACATGCTTGTAATCTCAGTACATGAGAGCCTGAGACAGGAGGATTGCAGGTTCACAGCCATCCTTGGCAACTTTGCAAGGCTCTCAGCAACTAGAGACTCTGTTTCCAAATAAGAAATAAAATAGGGCTGGGGGCTTAGCTTGGAGGTAGAATGCCTCTGAGTTCAATCCTCAGTACAAAAAACAAATAATGTCTAGACTGTGCAACCACCTATGGACAATTGGAGTAGAGTTGTGCATGGCTAGATATGGCAATTACTATTTTAACTTTGTCTTCTTTATATTTTTTAGTTTACTATGTTATTTATTCTGCTGTGAGGCTTTCAATACACATAAAACATCTTAGGATTTATAATAATTTAATTCTGGTGATACCCAAAAATCTGTAATTGTTTTCTAATATATATATATATATATTTCATATATTCATGTGAAACTGTATGTCCATATACATCCATATCTATATCTACTTTATACTTTCTGTATGAGTATGTCCCAAAGCAATGCATACTGTAATATTCAAGTAATTGAAATGAAGCATACTTTTAAATTTACAGAGCCTGAAGCTAGTTTCTGAAAAAATTTCCAATACTCGATATTAAAAATTATATATGAGGAGTTTGGTTCTTATAATTGGCTAGTCAAAACGGAAATCCTCTTGTGTCTTGAATGTACTTGACTAAGGAGCATATATAATTATAAATGTCTGAGAGACCATTTTATAGTATTAAAATAGTGAAATAATGCTAGAAGAAAGATTGATATGGTTTTATCTTCTCACATTATAAAACTTAAAGGTTACAATTTTTAAAAGTACATTGTATAATGCAAAATTTAAAATCAAAAAGCTGTTGTCAAATTAATTCACCAAAAAAATCCAAAGTCAAAATATAGGAGGAAAGTGTTACAAATGTGTCATGGAGTTAGGTGTGCTATGCTATTTTCTGGATTTTGAGACATTGGTTGAATTGTCATATTTGGAAGAAAAAGAAGCCAGTTTCATGAGACTTATTGGATAGAGAAATACCTGTGTGATGAGAACAGTTATTACACTGTGTTATTATGGAAAGCAGTATTTCTTGGAGAAGTTTTTCCAAAATTGAACAGTTGTACATTTACTCTTTATCATTTCCTATAGTTTTCTTTAAATAGCAAATTTCTATGGAATAGCTGAAAAATATCATTCATAACTTGATATGAATCACTTTAAAATGTTATTGGTTTATTTATTTAGATTTGTTCTTTATGGTAGGTAAAAAGAATAGGGTAATATGCTATTAGCCTGGAAAGAGTGAATGATTAAGAGAAAGCAAATAACAAAATGACAGATGGAGTACAGATAGTAACAAAAAAATTAACCTATCATAATTTTGCCCAAGTTGATCTTTCAGCTCTAGAAAACTAAAGCAGCTTAATAACACTTTGAATTGGTGATCTGGTGAATAAGATTATCTGCCTATCCTATGCAAAATGATAGTATACCATAAATACTTCTGTAGTCATTTATATGAAAATCAAATAAATTAACATTCTTATGGTATCCTATAACTTTAATCAGTTTTCACTTTTACAAATGAAGAATTTGAGAAAAATTAAATATTTTACACAGGAAATTATAGCTGGCTAGGGGTAGAAATAGGATAAGAGCTGATACCACTTAGTTTTCATGCTTGGGCTGCCACATGTGGGTCTGGAAGAGGGGTCCTGAATGACTTAAGTTTCCCTTAGTTTTAACCTCACTTATATCTTCCTTTGCCATCTATTTTATTTTACTAAACTGGCACAAACTTTACTCTAAAATTCCTTGCACCAATTATTTCTTATGTAATAATAGCACCAAAAGTTTTAGGTTATTTAGAATTATTTTTAACTTTATAAAGGTAGAAAAGCCCATAAAGATGAAAAGTTGATGAGAGTGATTATGTTGGACATGAACTTTTTAGGGTGAAAGCTTCAGGGTGTCTTAGTTCTCTGGAGACACAGTAAAAACAGACTAAATTACACTTTAGTATTTTTCCAGACTTTACAATTCTCCTTGGGAGAACATTTTGTCCCTTTTAAAAACTTGTATTTTTACATTACAGTCTCCAATTACTAAAATAGAAAGATTGCTTATTAGGTAAAACCAGAACAAAGAGAATATTAAAGTGAAACCTGAAATTAAGTTTGAAAAATGATTGAATACACACATGTCTTTATATGTTCTATATGGCATGTTATCAATATTTCAAATGCATCAACATGATATAAAAACAGAATTCAAATAAAGTTATTTCAAGTTCAATATAAATATAAGGTAGAATAAAGACACTCTATGGGCCTAATTATTTAACACACATTCCAAAGTAAAACTATTTAAATTACATATGTTATCAATATATTCTTGGATGACTACATGCCCCAAACAATCATGTCCCACTCAAAATTGCTTAAAGTTTCTATAATGCATTTATTTTTTTCATATCAGAAATTATGAACTATTGTTTTTGCCATCTTTAGTGTGGGAAAATCTGCATTCATTGAAAACTAGTTGGCATTGGAAACCACTGAAAGCTATTTGAAGTCAAGTCTGATGAATATTTGGTTATTGAGCAGTGAATATTACTTTCACAATGAATGTAGGATATTTATTTAAAGGATTCTGAAAGTCATTTATTAAAGTATCCACTCCAAACACCAAAATAAAATATATTAATTAAGAATATCATTGTTAAAATAAGTCTGTAGTTTTGAAAATCTTCTACCTTGAAGCAAGATTCTTTTATTTTTTCTGTTTGGTACTGGGGATTGAATCCAGGGCCATTCTAACTTGAAGCTACACCCTCGTCCTGTTTTATTTTTAATTTTTTAAATAATACCTTGCTAAGCTACCACTTGCTGTCCTTGAACTGGAGATCCCCCTGTCTCAGCCTTTTAAGTACTGGAATGACAAGTATGTGCCACTACTCCTGGCTCTTTGAAGCAAGATTCTAGTATGAAACTGACAGGCAGATTTATAAAATTATATCCATAACTCTATTATGTATCTAGGGATTAAATGTGCCAATTGATTTTTGTTTACTGTTCATAAATTGTGTTCATAATGTATTCATAACATATTAACTTTTCATTACAGTACTTATTAATGTCAAAAGAAATAAAAATTCCAGTGCATCTACAGACCTATACATAATATATCCACTAAATTTAAATAAAGATAAGATAAATTACTATTACGTATGTATAAATTTAATTCCAGTAAATTCTTTAAATAGGGTAAACTAACTGCAAGACCACCAATTTTAATAGTCAGTGAGATACACCAGACATTTTGATTATTTTCATTTCATGGATCTTGTAGTCTGTTCTCTTGTTTATTTGCACATTAATATCACTGAAGGCCTCTGTGAATGTCTGCAATGCCTTTTGGCTGCATATGTCTGCCACTTCTGATACCTTGTGATTTCTATCTAGCTGCAGAATATTCTTTCTTGCAGTGGTCATTTTAAAGTTTTAAATCAGAGAAACAATTCCGAAGTTAAGGTGATTTAGTAAAATAGAATTGAATATATAGAAAATTTTGTATATTTTTAAAATTATAAAATTCCACAATATTACTAATTAGACTGATGTCTCTCAGTTTTCTCTTTTCTAGGAAGACTTTCTGGCATGTGGATAAGAATCTGTGTGCAGGCATATGTGTGTATATATATGACAATATATTGTTTCTTCTTATAAAAAAGATTACTTATGCACAAGATATTTCATTTGATACTCATGATCTAGAAATGTCACTGAAATGTAAAGGGAATGACATTAATATTCCAGTAAAATTCCATAGGTCATGAAATAACAAGGAAAACTTTGCAGTTAAAAATAGTCCTGGGAAAGATGGCTGAATAGGACTTTTACACCATTATCCTCTTGAGGAAACATTGATTTTGACAGATGAGAATTTCTTTGTAGAAGTTCTTGAGTCCAGAAGAAAAATTCCCATACAACCCTTGGAATTGGAAGAGAATGCTAATTAGCAAACTGGGTATGGTGGAGCATGCCTATCAACTCAATACTTGGGAAAATAAGATAGGATTACAGATATAAGATCAGCCTCAGCAACTTAGCAAGATTTTCAGAAACTTGGCAAAATTCTGTTTGAAAATAAACAATGAAATGGGACAGGAGTGAGGCTCGGAGGTAGAATGCTGTTTTGCTCAGATATAGACTACCCCCTGCAGAATTCAGCGTTACTACAATTAAATCATGAGGATTGTAATCTCATCACATAGAATTTCCAGTCTTTATAAATTATAATGTATTCATCCGGATGGTAACCTAGGCAAATGGGATGTAGTGGAGAAGTTAAGTCCCTGAGGGTGTGGCCTTAGGAGCTGTGCTTGCATCTTTGAATCCTATTTGCTTGCTCTCTGTCTTGCTTCCAATCTTCATGATGTGAGAGCAGAGCTTTTCTCTCTCCGTCTCTCTGCTTTCTGCCACCATGCCCTGAAATCCATAGACCCCAGGCTTACATGGACTGAACCTAGAATCTTGGAACAGGGATTTATTCTAAGAATTTTATTGTTATACAATTTTGTCATTGTGTGAGCATCATAAGGTATAGTTACACAAATCGAGGTAGCATAGCCTATCCACCCCCCAACCAGAATATACAGCAAAACTTTTACTGCTAGACTACAAACCTGTATATCATGTTAATTTACTGAATTTTATATGTAGTTATAACATACTGGTGTGCACTTGTGTGTCTAAACTTATCTAAACATAGAAAAGGTAGAGATTAAAGAAAAATGGTACACCTGCATATGACATCGTGCATGGAGCATGCAAGACTGGAAGTTACTCTATGTAAGCAGACAAGTAATGGGTGAGTGCCAATGAAGACATCCAGAATTACACTGTTGTAGATTTTATGACCAGAGAACAATTAGTCTACACTAAGTTAATAAAAATATTTTTCTTTCATCAATAATTAACATTAGCTTACTGCAACCTTTTTACTTTATTGCTATTTAAATATTTTTTACTTCTGTTATAACAAATAGCTTGAAGCATAAACACATTATATAGGCATGAAAAATATTTTAGTTAATATACATATTCTATAAGCCTTTTTGTATTTTAACCTTTTTTACTTAAAATAGACTTGAACACATACACTAGCTGAGGCCTACACAGAGTTAGGATCATCATTGTCTTTTAACTCCACAATTCATCCCATTGGAAGGTCCTCATGGGTAATAAAACATGTGAAGATGTCATCTCTTAGAACAACAGCGACTTCTTCTAGAACACTTCCTGAAGGACATCCCTGAGGCTCTGAGATAACATTATTTCCAAAAATATAGCCATGGTGGTTTGTTTGGTTTGTTCTTCTTTCTTTTCTTTTAATCATAGATTTGCCTGTAAGGGTATAGTGCACCATGACCATTCCTCTCTTTATATGAAAACATTTAATATAAACATTTAATAAAATTTTTAAGGAACTTGTAGAGATCTGCAAAAATCATTGCTGAAACTTTCACTGTCAGTCT
>PVLC010003988.1:0-90131 GCA_004027655.1 Graphiurus murinus | reverse complement strand
GCGGTACTGGGGATTGAACTCAGGGGCATTCTACCTCCGAGCTATACCCCCAGCCCCATTTTTTATTCTTTATTTTGAAACCGAGTCTCACTAAGTTGCGGAGTGCCTCACTAGGTAGCTGAGGCTGGCCGCGAACCCGGATCCTCCGGTCTCAGCCTCCCGAATGCTGGGATTACAAGCGTGCGCCACCACACCCGGCAAGGATTTTCTTTTCTACTGTTGCTGTTGTTCTTGTTTTGTGTTAATATTATGTAAGCAATGAAAATAAATCCTAATTCCACTTGTGCTTTGAATCAATGATCTGTAATGTCCCACCCCTCTCATCTCATTCTGATTTTAAAGTCAGAAAAAGCAAGCATTTTTTGTGCTAGAAAAGATAATGTCTTGCTAATCTTCTCTCCTAAATTATATGTATAGCAAGGTGCATATATTTTGTTTTCAGATTAGGATATTTATTTTAAGGAAAATAAATTGCTTCTTTATAAGTGTACATTGTAGTAGAGTTGTTTCAATTCAAAACAATTTAAGTCAGCAACATATTGAACTGTAATTAAAGATTTATAATTCCATTAGAAGGTAATGTTGTAGTTAATTCCTAATAATAAAACACTTCATAAAAGTTCAGTATTATACACAACGCAGAATGCAAATAACAAGTTCTTCCAAATATTTACTGGGTTTTTCATTCTACAGAAAATATTAACAATTGAAATTTTATAACATATCAGACTGATTTTATATTTTACTAGGAAATTATCTTTCTCTGAATAAATATGCAGAATATATTATACTACATTTCTTTAGATAACTGAATATTATTTGAAAAATATTGTGATGCTATACTTCTTTCTTAATATAGTGTAATTAAAAAAAATTCAGCAGGGCTTCAACTGAGTGTCATGATACACACCTGTAACCCCAGTATTCGGGAGTCTGAAATAGAAGGATCACAGATTCAAGGTCAGTTCATCATAATTTAGCAAGATCCTTTTTCAAAGTAAAATGAATAAATAAAAAGGGCAAGAGTTGTAGCTCAGAGGTAGAATACTCCTGGGTTCAATTCTCTCCCCCTCCACACATACAAAGATGATGAATTTCTAGTCAAGAAGATATAGTATATCCATGTTGTAATGCCTTTTCTTGGTTCCAAATGTATAAAAATGAAAGAATTATATAAATGCAGAGCCATGTTGAAAGACATATACAAAAAGTATACAATATAGAAAATCATGAATTCTTGACCTGTATAAAATGGTCTAAGGGTTAAATTCAAGTGGTAGTCAAGTCACTGAATGAATAAGTTTAAAAGAAAAAGGCAAGCTGAGCATGGTGGCACATACTTGTTATCCCAGTACTTGAGAGACTGAGGAAAGAAAATTGAAGGTTGGAGAACAGCCTCAGCAAGTAGTAACATTCTTAGCAACCTAGCAAGACCCTGTTTTAAAAGCAAAAGGTAGAAAAGGGCTAGGGATGTAGTCTCCCTTCTTTTATTTATACATTTTTGCAATAATCCATAATCATTAAACAAAAATATGATGTGATCAAATTAAATCTAACCAACATAGATAACTGACTTTAATTGATTGAATGGAAAGCTGAAAATGGTTACTTATCATCCTTAATCTGGTATAAAGTACATACATTACACATTAACATATGTATCTATCTCTCTATCTATATATCTTTACATCAATATATGTTCCTTAAAATGTTCTCTCTTTCTCTCTCTCTCTCCCTCCATCCCTTCCTCCCTTAAATTTTGGCTGGACTCCTTAATGCATAAATTATTTATTATTTTCCCCCAAAATGAATAACAGGTCTAATAATTGGGATGTGCATAACCATATAAAGTGTTTATTAGTTTCAAAATAAATTCTTTTAATAATTCAAACTTATTTAGATTCTCATAATTTGTGTTTTCATAACAGTGTCAGAAACTTTGAAGAATGATTAATTTAATATTTAGATAAAAGAATCATGACTATCAGATATATTAATTGAAAAATAATCTGCTTTTTCCGAGGTCTCTCTGCTCAATTTTAGATATATTGAGTGTTACATAGAGTATTCATAGTGCTGTTGATGCTCACAAAAGATTAAAAAGAGTACCTGATGTAAGAAGATGGGTGCTCCCTGTTGGCATGTTGTCAGTGCCATGCAAATGTCTTCATAAGGTATCTCATTAAGATTTCAAATATTTCTGTAGTCATAGTCATTATTTGTTATTCTTTAGAGAAATGAAATTCAGAATTGTGACAGAGCAGCTGTTCAAAGAAGCCACTTTGGTAGTGAGGGTTATTACTGACAGTCTCAGCATGATGATTACATTACCATGTGCTGGAATGTGATCTGGAAAAACGAGAAATGCTCTGTCTAGGCAGAGAGGAATGATCAGTTCTGCCTTGTGTTAGGTTGGAATAGATACAAGAATTTTTTAATGATTATTGAAATCTAGGTAAAAAGTTTCATTAGAGCAAACAGAAGAATATCTGAACCTTGAAATGTATTTATCAACCTGCTAATAGGATCTTTGTCTTTGAAAAATAAAGTCTGAGTTTCAAGGGGATGAATACTCAAAGTTTATTACCAAAGGTATTTTATTATCATTATAAATATTATCTCATTAAATATGTTTATTTAAGATAGAGAACAAAAATGGGTAGCATTTACCCTGTCTTATATTTGTACTGTAATTGTGTCAAATTTTTATTTTGATCATTTAAATTTTATATTACATGCACTAGGAAAATGTAGAAAACTACTATGACTATAAATTATTTTGAATTAATAATTGTAAATTTTTATTTTTAATAAATATAAAGAACTTGATTAAATAATATTAATATTAAATGTCTAGTTTTATACTACTGATGAAATGAAACGATTGAGATAATACCTTTCCTGAACAGATTTGCATTATTAAACGTACTATCACAGACTAATGTTACATTCCATCAAATTAAACTAGAGAGTTCTTTAATGTAGTAATTTTTTTGTTTTATTCAAAAGAACATTTCAAATTTTCTGAAAACCTATGTCACTTTTGATCTGTGATAATATAATTTTGGACTTAGAATCATTCAAGTTTATAACCTTGAAATATTATTTCACTTTATTTCTTACATTGAAGAAGGTAAAACAAAATAAATATTTTAAGCTAGTTATATTCATCCTTTCAGGGTGGTTGTTAATTCTGGATCTACAAGTTCATCAAGGAACCTAACTGCATTATTCAGGTGATGTGAAAAAAATAGACTAAAGTTATTTCAAGCAGAAAAGAGATTATAGAGGGGTTAAAGTACTTACAGTATTTTTAGAAGACCTGAGAAAGTTGAACCCAGTGAATGGCTTGTAGATATCTAAGTCAAGCCACAGAATTTGCCATTCAAAAGTAAGAAGTGGCTGTGGCCTGCTGCTGACTTTATAACCATGCCCATGCTTCAAGAGAATAAAAAGATAAAGGATAAAATATAATCACTTCATTCTCAAGTTAACCTTATGCTTCTATCAGTTATTACAGTTACAAGAAAAAGAAAGCCTCTGTCTCTTCTTCCTTCCTACACTCTTTTCAATGCATCTCAGAGGGAAAACCTAAATCACACCAAAAACCTGTTCACAAGAGGTATAACAAATGTATTTGCCAGGATTCTAGGGCTGTCATTTAGAAATAGCAAAAAATGGATGTGGTATCAATAAGAAATTAAGAAAATGTGGAGGAAGAGCAATAAATGAAGTGATTGGTTCCCTCTAAGAGTTTAAGAAAACTTCTATGACCCATTCCCTATTCAGCAATGTAGTGTTTAGTCTGCATGTGTTTACATGGTTACTCTGAGACTTCTTATAGTTGATTTCTAGTTTCATTCCACTGTGGTCTAAAAAGATGCAGGGAATTATGTTACATTTCTTGAATTCTCTGTTGCTTGCTTTGTGCCTAAGAATGTGGTCTATTTTGGAGAAGGTTCTATGGACAGCAGAGAAAAATGTGAATTCAGCTGTAGTTGGGTGAAATATTCTGTATGTGTCTAATAAATCCATTCAGTATACTTTATATAGGAGGCATCTTTACTGTCTCTTTGTCTACAAGATTAGTCTAGTGATTTAATAGGAGTATTGAAGTCTCCCAGTATTACTATATTGGGATCTACATGTGACTTTATATTGTGAAGAGTTTGTTTTATGAAAATAGATGCACCTGTGTGTGGGGTATTAATGTTGACTACTGTTATTTCCTCTTTCAGAATTGTTCCTTTTACTAGTAAAAAGGAGGCAATATTAAGAAGAAAATGTATAGCACTAAGTGTCCACATAAGAAGAACAGAAAATTACCAAATAAATAAACTAATGATACAATTCAAAGCCCTTTAAAAACAAACTAAAAGATTGATGCCTGTGTATCTATGTTTATAGCCACACAATTCACAATTGCCAAACTATGGAACCAGCCATGATGTCCATCAACAAATGAATGGATTACAAAACTATGGGATATGTACACAGTGGAATTTTACTCAGCCATAAAAAAGAACAAAATCATGTTATTCGCAGGGAAATGAATTGAACTGGAAAACATTATGCTAAGTAAGATTAGTCAGTCACAAAAAGTAAAAAATTATATGCTCTCCCTAATATGTGGAATCTAGGGAGAAAGTGGGACATAAGAGGGCCTCTATACGAAGAAGGGAAAACCTCAGATTAGCAAAAATTACTTAAATGCAGGTTATGTGAGGGAGGGGGAAACATACTAATGTACATGATGTACTTCACAAACATATCAAATCAATTATTAAACTGAACTTGAGAATGAGAGAGGGGGAAGGAGTGAGGCAGCAATTATGGAATGGTTAAATGAGAGATGTGAGCATGTATGTCTTTACCAACTTGTACCTAACAAAGATGTATGATTACAATGCACAGAAAAGAAAAGAAACTTAGAGACATTACCATGTACTTTTTAAAGGAGTAAGTAAGAACATATCAGGTGGAACATTTGGAAAAGTCATTGAAGGCGGAGTGCAACAAATTCTTAACACAACAGAGGTATAAAAGAGCAGGATATAATAGGTAATTCTTTGTGATAGAAGTGCAAGTTGCATATGAGGAACAAGGGAAGCAGCAGCAGCAGTATACAATATTGGATAATCCTCAACAAGCTTATGAAGAATGTACTACAAATTGCAAAGGTAGTTATAACTGTATCTCTATGGTGACTGAGGCCTCAAGAGAGAGTGGCATGGTCCATTTTTTCATTTTAAAGAGATGAGGGAAGTGGATAGAAACTGGAGCAAACAGAAAGAAAAATTTTATTGTAGTTGTAAATATCCCTCTGTCTTTGCAGAAATCAGAACCTGCTCTGTTTAGACATGAATTCTCCTTGTATCTTCAACTAGATGTTGGTTATCAGCCATCGTTTTTCTTGAGTTATGGAGTAGGCTTGAAAAAATTTAGTGTTCTACACTTATCATAGTTTGACTTAGTCTGAAACATTTTCCTCCCAAAAGCCCTACTTCTGAATCTTGATGCTTGGGGGACCCAATCTTTTACATCTGAGTCATTTGAGTCTTTGGGGGACATTTCTTATCCATACTATAACAAAGGGGTGTGGGGAAATGTGTTTTTTTGAGAATAAGTATCTCCATATTGATAGACAATAAATGAAAAGTGGAAAAGATTATTTCTTCATTGAGGAATTATGAATAGAAATATAATTAGAGAATAAAACAATAGAATATATTAGTTCATTTTAATTATGAACTTATTCTAATGCTGATGAATGTGGAAACAACTACTATACTTAGAAGGGTATCCAGAAACTATAATAAAATGGATTGTTAAAATTTCAAGATAAAAGTCTGATTTTCTTTATATGTAAACTATATCAATTCATTTATCTAAGGCTACAACATTTTTCTCAATGATTTTAAAAAGCATACTCCATGAAAAGTTAGGATGGTAGGTGGTAAGAACATTAGCTATGTTTTTGTTATATAAATATAACTCATTTTGTTCTTATAATACATAGTTCAATCTCTCTGTCAGCTCTCAGAAAGAAAAATAGCTCATTTAATCACAATTGAAGTTGAAATATACTCATAGAATTGTTATACTTATGACCATATTGAAATAAAATTAATATTAAAAATTTAACAGCATGAGTAATAATTTGACTTGACTTTTATTTTGCGAGAAGGAAAAAGAAGCAATACAGAGCAAATAAATTCTAACATAAACATATATAGAAATTTCATTATCCAGATGATCTCCCTTATAATTATAATAATTCTATTTAATATTTTAGATGAGTTTCAATGATAGTCTGTATATTGTTGGATTGATAAAAAGGTATTTCTCAAAATCTCAGTGATTTTTCTCTTTGTCAACAATTCTCAAATCTTGTTTTCCCCTCCACAATAGCAAAAAAATGCAGGCCTTACAAGCTTCTCCGATTGATACTAGTCTGTGTTGGACACTTCTGCATAATATGGCATAAGTACAAATATACTTTTTGTACAAGTTTTATTTCCTAATTAGAAAAGAAAAAAGACAAGCATGATAGAAAGAGAATACACTTGATATTCTTAAAAATTGACAAACTTTTTTTCAAAGAGAATGTGCCATTCCATATTCATGTCAGCAATATATGAGAATTACAGTGTTCCCTATTCTTTAAAATTCTAGATAGTTTCAATGATTTGAAATTTTTCATGTTTTCCACTTCTATTGGGTATTTTGTAGTACTTCATGGTTGTTTTAATTCAGATTTAGAACATCTTTTCATATAATAATTAGCTATTTGTATATTCAAGTCTTTTGTCCAGTTTTGAATTGGTTTGTTTGATTTATTAAGGAGATATGCATGTTATTTATATATTTTGTGAAGAACATTCCCATAAGAATATTTTCATGGAAATATATTTTAATTTATCCTGGATAAATAGCTGGAATTGGAATTGCCAGATCATAGTGTAAAGGCACATTTATATTTATAAGAAACTGGCAAAACTATATTCCAAAGTAGTGTTCAAGATAATTATCTATGTGTTTCTCATATTTCTGTGTTTCTTTCCGGCATATAGCATATGCACTGATAGCCTTTATTGCTAACTGTCATACATATATGGATATATGTATGACAGTTTTTATATATACATATCATATATATATATATCACACACATATATATATATCACATAAACATACACACACACACACATTTGTGTGCCATGCTCAGAAGTAGGATTCTGTGGGTGCGGTCTCTGAAAAAGTGGCTGAAGTTGGGTCCCTGGGGATGTTGCATTGGGACTATATATGTCCCTCACTCCCTCTCTTTGCTTTCTCTGCATACACATACATACACACACACACACACACACACACACACGTGTGTGTGTATATGGTGTACATATATACATACATGTGTGCATATATGTGTATTTATACATATATATGTGATATACATCATTGGAACATTATAATAAGGTCTATATTAATATTTTCCTATTCAATATGAAAATAATATCTTTTTCAGGTACAGAGATCAGAAGGCTTAGTGCTCATGGAAACATAGAGTTTCCTAAGGCTATGATGAAACTCATGAGGCTCAACTCTCTGGACCAATATTCATTACTTTCATTGAATTTGAGGGCCAAGGAAATGATGTAAACATGATAGCTTATGTTTACCTGATGGGCCCTGAGTAATGAAAACATTAATACCTGAACAAGAATTCTTGTGTTTTCTGTTAGCATCCAGGAAACCATAAAAAATAAAACTGTAAGCTTTTAATTACTGTAAAATTTGACTATTCACAGTTCTTGGTGAGTGACTACACTGTTGTACATCCCCAACATCAGTATGTCCACTACATGTTCCTCTCCAAATCGTGTCTAATTCTTGATGATGTTTATGCTAAAATTTTTGAAATACTTTTTTCAAGAAGACCTTAAATTTATTTCCAATTCTTCTGGTTTCATTGATCCTGACTAGAAAACAAGTCATTTTATGATTGTTCTCCTAGCTATAATCTGACTTTGAGATTTATTTTCTAACAAATAAAATTTTAGGTTTTATATATATGTATATATATGATTTGTATGTTTATATTTTATGGTTTTTAAAATATAAATATTATATTTAATATAAAAATATATAATATAAAATATTCTATATTTATGTTTATACTTATATTATGCTTATACATTATATATTTATTCTATATTTATCATTATATAATTATATTTAATATTATCTATATATTTCATATTTATAGAGAATATTTATTGTGTCTATTGTTTTTTATATAGTTTTATATTTTTAACAGTTTGGGATTTTGATTCTTAAATTTTATCAAATTTGGGACATTTTTTAACCTGATTCCTAAATAAGCTTTCAACCTACCTAAGCTCTAAGCCCTAATTGCATGTATATTTGACCACTTTTTATTATCCCATATATCATCAGATCTCTGGCCATTTTTTCTTTTACTGGCTTTTTTCCTTTTGCCTTTTGTATTTTCATGTATATAGTTTTTGTCACTATGTCTTTAAGTTCACTAATATTTTTCCACAACATAAAAATCTTTTGTTAATCTATTCAACAACTTTTTCAGATACAATTATTTTGTGGTAAGCATTTTCTTTGGTTATTGTTTATGTCTTCTGTTTGTCTCTACATATTATTTGTGTTTTCCTTTAAATATTTAAGCATGTTTGTGATATTTATAAAAAGATCTTTTTAAAATTTAGTATACTTTATTATACCTGTTATTTCTGAGTCTGTTTATCTTAACTGGTATTTCATCTGACTGTCAGTCACATTTTCCAATTTCTACCTGGTTGTATTAGTTCTCCTAGAGTGGCCCAATAGTGTAAATTTTATGTTGTTGAGTATAACTAAATTCTTTTTTTCCTGTGGTACTGGCTATTGAATCCAGGGGCAATCTACTTCCAAGCTACACCACCAGCCCCATTTTTTATTCTTTATTTTGAAACAGAATCTCACTAAGTTGTGGAGGGCCTCACTAAGTAGCTGAGACTGGCTGCAAACCTGCAATCCTCCTGCCTCGGTCTCCCAAGTACTTGGATTACAAGTGTGCACCACCATGCCCAGATCCCAGATTTTGTGTTTTTGTTTATTTGATGACTGTTGATATTCTTTTATCAGACATTTTATCTTTTATAAATAAATTCCATCTTGTTAATCTTGTCTCTATACTTTGTGAATGTGTGTGTAAAATCAGCCTGAGTCTTTTTGAAAAGCTAAATCCATCTAATATGAAAAAAAAATCAAACAGTAGCCTGTGTGATAGGCAAAGATTTTATAAAATATATCAGAGATCATATCATGAAAACATTTCTATGCATAATGTTATAAAACGAATTTATGATGTATGCCAGAAAATAAAATGTTTCTATTTTTATACTTAAAACATTTGAATATTTGTTTTGAAATAATCAGCAATATACTGCACAAAAGCATGAGCTATATTTTAATGTTTTTGAAACTTTGGTTCACAGCAAGAGTCCTACAAGGCATTTTAAAAGGATTGAGTAAATGAATAATTAACAAGTGAATGGATAAATGAGTGAGTAGTATATGACTAATGGAATATTGGAATATTATGCCTGAATCTCTTAGAAATAACTGAATGAAATACAGACAGAAACATAATCTAGATGAAAACAGTGTTTCATAACTTAATTAACTCAGGTATATTTCTTAAATTCTTTAAGTTACCAAGTTGCTTAGCCATTGGAATGGAAAATGAGTGACACTAATCACCTCTAACTAGAACCTTAACACTCCCCAACATAAAGGCATACTGATGAGAGGTAGTTTTGACAATCGTGAAACTGGGAGAATTGAAAATAAGGGCGAGGTAAAATTCCTTTTAAATGTATGAGTCTATTCAGAACAGATAAGGTATCTTTTTCTATTTTCCTTTGGTATTACTCTGCTGAAATTTGACAATCTTTTATAATCAATCCAGGAAGTTCTGACTCATGTTGTCATTAGTTAATCCTCAATTAAACCTGGAAAAAGAGCAAATGAAAATGCCACGCATACAGAACAACAACAACAAAAAATTTCTCAAGCTGCACAGCTGCTTCTTCATACAGTCTAAATGGGAGAGTTAATAAAGGTGAAGGTGAAAAACCTTGCTGAAGGAAGAAAGATTAAGAATTAGGATTTTCTTTTCCCCTTAATAAGTTCCCTTAAAAAGAATAGAGAAACATTTTCAAGAAATTCAGGTTTTCTTGCAGAACATTAAAAAAAAGCTTATTTTGTAATGTAGACCTGCTTCTATGTTTTAGAAAGACATGTGACTTCTATTTATCATTTTCTTGGTGTAAAAATAACTTTATTTTAAAACTATTTTAAAATTCATGATTTCACTTCTCAGAAACACAGAAACAGTCTTGTGATAGTTAGTTGTCTTTGTGGAGTTTCAGGGGAACCTATATAGCTAGCATAGTTGGATCACCTTCAGAATTCCTTTCATAAAAGGAGCCCCTCAGTGAGATTTCAAGGCAATTTTTTCCTCCCAGAAACATTCATCATGAACCTGTTGTGATCATTCATTGATCCAGGCTCTTCAAAAAAGAGTCTGAATATAAAAGCTTTCCTATGAGTAATATTGCTTGTATTTCCAAACATTTTAATCATAAAACAATACAAATAAAATGTGCTTAAATGATGCCCAACTGTAAACTACTGTCCCTCTCACTGTGTATTGCACTCACTCTACCAATGAGCAGGTTTTTTGCATTGTTTTCATAAAGCGTTCCTTATACTGAAAAATTTTCTAGATCCCTTGGTCTTGGTAGCTTGCTCTAATATAAGTGTCACTTTGAGTGTACTGGTACTCTAAATCTTGACATCATAGATGCCATTAAAAACTAGAAACCAAATATTTCTGTATACTGAGAGTCATAAACCAGAAAGGATATTTCAGATGGATAATTTGTTTTTACCTTTCTCTTAAGTACTATATTTTCTTCATAATTAACCCTGAAAGACTAAGAGCTTAGTGACATATTTAAATATGAGTTCAGTGTGCTTTGGTGTCTTAGGACAAAAGATTACATGATATTTCTAAAAAGAAAGAAAGAAACACAATAGAAACTCCTGGGAATCTGAGAGCTACAGGGCATATATTAAAGTCTTTTCTTTTTCTGTTTTATTCTTTACCTGAATCTCAGAGTTACAGGTACTTTTATATGGCTAAATCTTACACAATTATATATCGGTATCTAAGGGAAGTTTTAGTATGAATTTTTGTTTTTTCTCAAGATTTCATCTTTAAAACTAATATTTTCAAAGTTCCTCAAACTTTTAATGGACTGCCTTTACTTCGTATCTCTCCAAACAAAATGTGACAAATGGATTCCCTGAATCTACTTATGGCTCTTTTTTCCCTAGACAATCACTAAACATCATTCTATTCAGAAAGCACTGCATAAAAGAAGAACACACACACACACACACACACACACACACACACACACACACAACCAGATACTATGTCTATGCCACTAACTCTGCACTGGAGATTCATTGATAACAAGAAAAATCACAAACTATACCAATAATAATTAGTAAGTTAAAATTAGATAAAGCTATCTTCTGGTGGTAGGGGTGTAAAAGTAGGCTTTATAGTTTTAAAGAAATATAGGTCCTCTTTTTAAGATACTAGTAGTTCTAGATTTCTCATGGGTGTGCATATTGATCTAGAATAACTATTTACACACCTTTTATTCTAATTCTAATTTAAGGAAATTAAATGAAGGGGGAATACTTGTCATTCAGCTGAAATTTTGGGCTGAGAGAAAGACACACAAAAAAGAAATTTCTCATTCACTGAAGTTTTCCTGACGAATTCGAAAGTACACATGTATGGAACACCTCAGTGAAACCATACAAATGTTCCAATTAATTTTCTCTTTGCTTTTTTATGCCACTTACAGCCCACTACAAGGAAGAAAGGAGATCAATAGTCTTTTGGCCGCACATATAAGGCAGCTGCCTCTCTGAAGCCTCAATCTTATCAGAAAGTGTTTGTGTGTACATACACACACTTATTGTTGCATTATACTTTTGCATCATAGTGTGTTTCATAGTGATAGTGACATCCATACATATAGCACTTGTTGGTATTTCCCCTGGCTCCTTCCCCATTCCCCCTTTCCCATACATGATACTGAGACTAGCATTGGTATTCTTACATATGGACATAATGTAACTCTGTGTGTCTGTATATGTGTGTGTGTGTGTGTGTGTGTGGTGTGTGTGTGTGTGTGTGTGTGTGTGTGTGTGTGTGTGTGGTGCTGGGGATTGAACCTAGAGGCAGTCTACCTCTGAGCTATTCCTCTGGTAATTTTTACGTTTTTGTTTTGAAAAAAGGTCTTCCTAGATTGCTGAGAGACTTGCTAAATTGCTAACACTGATTTTAAACCTGCAGTCCTCCTGTTTCAGTCTCCCAAGTATTGGAATTACAGGTGTGAGCCAACATGCACGACTCATCTAGTCTTTATTCAATATTCATCAGATGAATTTCCATTCTCAGAGAGCATGCAAGTGATTTTGAGTATCAGGACTCTGACTTAGTAATATCTATCATTTTTAGCTGACATACAACTCTCTTTTTTCTACATCTATAGATTTTTTTTTTTTTTCGGTACTGGGGATTGAACTCAGGGGCATTCTACCTCTGAGCTACACCCCCAGCCCTATTTTTTATTCTTTATTTTGAAACCGAGTCTCACTAAGTTGCAGAATGCCTCACTAGGTAGCAGAGGCTGGCCTGGATCCTCCGGTCTCAGCTTCTCGAATGCTGGGATTACAAGCGTGCACCACCACGCCCGGCACATCTATAGATTTTAAAGAGCCATGGTTGATATAATTAATCAAATAATATTCTCCTATTAAATATCTTGAATATTTTCATTTTTGTTGATAAGCTTTTCATTTCCTCATGATATTTCTTTCTGTGAAGCATACTCCTTATATTTATTCTCATTAGTAAGCAGTTTATTCAAATAATAGTGCGCTAATTCACTCAGGTTTACCACATGTTTGGTGGAATAAATTTCAGTGAATCATGTAGCCATTTGAATAAATAGGAGTTATATCACTACTAGTATTTTATTAGTAATCAATCCTGTAAGGTTTCCCTAGAACACAGGAAATTTTTATCTTTGACAATTTTTTAACCATCACCAAAATTTGGTTTTGAAAAAGTATGTGAAAATGTTTCTTCCCTTATTTATCTCTAAGGTACCTGCTATAATATAACTACTAGTCATTTAGCACTACATGAAGAAAAATAAAAGGATGGTTTAATAATTACTTGTGATTAAAATTCACATCAAAAGTCTAAGTTAAATATTGGAATTCAATGCTTTAGTTGGATCTTTTATTTAAAATGAAGGCAAATAAGTCATTTTATTTATAGAAAAAGCAACTTGCACATAGTTCAGATAATTTAATAGAAAATTATAAGATGACTTAAGGATTAGAAATGTACTTGGACTTAGTGGGGATTTTCCACTCACAAGAGAAATATGGTATAACATTTGGATGGGGAAAATAAAAATTAGTTATTGTTTCAAATACTTTACTGTAGTTTTTAAAAATATTAAAGAGGTTTTTAAAGACTATTTTAAGCCTTAAGATAATTAAACATAGCCAGGCGTGGTGGTGCACGCTTGTAATCCCAGCATTCGGGAGACTGAGAACGGAGGATCCGGGTTCACTGCCAGCCTCAGCTACCTGGTGAGGCACTCCACAACTTAGTGAGACCTGGTTTCAAAATAAAGAATAAAAAATAGGGCTAGGGTTATAGCTCAGAGGTAGAATGCCCCTGAGTTCAATCCCCAGTACCGTAAAAAAAAAAAAAAAGATAATTAAACGTCGATATTTTTTCCTATGTCTTTTTTTTTTTTTCTTTTGTTTTACGGTACTGGGAATTGAACTCAGGGGCATTCTACCTCCAAGCTACATCCCCAGCCCTATTTTTTTATTCTTTATTTTGAAACAGTCTCACTAAGTTGCAGAGTGCCTCACTAGGTAGCTGAGGCTGGCTGCAAACCCGGATCCTCCAGTCTCAGCCTCCCGAATGCTGGGATTACAAGCATGCACCACCACCCCCGGCGATTTTTGTCCCTATTTCTTAACAACTAGAAATTCTGTAGATATATTTACTCCTATTCATAACATATCACAGAAATAAAGGCTATGTCATGTTACAAATTAATTTTAAAACGTCTTAATTCCCACCCTGAAAATGTCAGCGCATAATAATAAAGGAACAGTAA
Source organism: Graphiurus murinus (assembly GCA_004027655.1). Lineage (NCBI taxonomy): Eukaryota > Metazoa > Chordata > Mammalia > Rodentia > Gliridae > Graphiurus > Graphiurus murinus. The sequence continues at coordinate 75,819 of PVLC010003988.1, read as the reverse complement.
AAATAGTTATATTTGTTAAATACGAGAAACTTAGAAAACTGTTCACTTGCTGATTTTACTTTTTTGGCAATAATTATTCTTGGTAACCATTTCTGGAATGTTTTATACGAGAAATGCTAAAGGAAAAATGCATATTTTTGAAAAAACTATATTTTCTCCTTCTAAAAAAAGGATATCATTATCCTTCTTGCAGATTTTTATATTAAGCATACACCAGAAAATAGGTCTAATTGGTTGTTTAGTAAACAAATCTCATATTTTTCAAAGGACAATTTTGTTAAATTGTGTCAAATATAAAGACTGAGGGAAGTGGTTTCAAAATTCCTTTAAGCTGGATAAACAATTTGCTTTTGTACACATTTTCAAATAGATATATTTTGTTTGATAATTATAATAACTATTGGAAATGACTAATAGTTCAATTAATTTCTCAAAACCACATTCAAATTTAAAGTGAAACAGAAACATAATCCTTATATCAATCCTGCATCCACAGATTTTTTTTCAGGTAATTGAAGCCAATAAACTTTCAGACTAAATGAAAATTGATGCAGCATTACCAATTCATAGCTACAATCTGAGATATTCTTGGGGGAGGACTGGCGCAGATGAATTTCTCCCTCTTACACCTTCCCACATGGTTGCTTCAAGGATTACTTTGAGTGTATGAATAGACAAAAATAAAAATGCAAACAATCAATATATCATGTATACTTAAATTAGGCATATTTTAGAAGGAAAAAATTGAGTTCAATTTTCAAAAGGGTGTGAAAAAAGTCAAAGAATAAAAAATATTGTTTAATTATTTTCTGAAATGATTTACATTTAATAGAATGATGATATGAAAAGATAGGAAAGTGTTATTTTTGTTTAAATTTCATAATTATAGACACATAACAAGTGAAATGATATTAAAATAGTTTTAATTCTTCTTTTTTTAAAAATGTCTTTATTCCTTTAGAGAATGATTTTCAAAATGACATACATATATCTCAAAATACTCCATTAATTATCTGTCAAATGAATTCTGACTAGTCTATGATACTGGTTTAGGGAAAGTTGTCATTTCTTCTACAAAATATCATCGTTTATCTCCAAAGCTTTGTCCCACTATTGCTAAGCTATTGCCACAATAACCATGTGATCATGCCCAAAATATTTGTCCTGATGCCACTAATTGTTTCTCTAACTTCACTATTTTCTTTAATTTTTTATTAATGTCTCAAAAACAGTTTGGGTAGAAAAAAACATTTATTGAAATGAAGTCATAATAAGTATCATTTTTACCTTAGAGCTTTTTCAGCAGTTACAGGCATTCCATTTTTTATTAAATTACCTATTTGTCCTACATTGCAATTGTTTTTCTGCCTCATTTGCAGAGCATGGGAAATACTCTAGGTTCCCAATGTCCTGACCTAATATTGTATAAGCCAATTTTTGAAACAGTTCTTCTAGAGAAGTAAATGTTCTTCTTGTCCTTTATAAATCCAACAAATGTTTCATCCATTTTCTTGCCATGCTCTATAATGATTCATAAATCCTTTTGCATGCATGAAATATGGCTCTGTTGGATTAAAATCAAGTTTATATTTATTAACTTTACTTAGAATATTAAAATTATATCTGACTAACAATATTTCAAGAATTATGTCAAATTGACAAACCTTCATATTATAAACAATTTCAATGTTAGATTAACATTTTAAAAAGAAAACCTCATAAGTATAAAGATAGGCTGGCAAGAAAGTAAAAAATAATTAGTAGAAAAAGTAAGCCAGTGTATGGATTAGAAAAAGCAAGCCAAGTAGTGGCTTTGTTTTTGCCCTGTCATGCAAATTGGAACTGTGTTGACCACATTAGGGGACAAAAGCAAAAGCTGGGTTAGTAGAGGCCTAAGAGACATTGAACTTTTAAGTCTAAATTTAAGTATTACATATATAAGATATCATTTTTCACATTTTACCTATTTGTATAAATTCTTGTGCATATATTCTATATTTCATGATTTACAGCTTGAAACATTGTTAAATGTGATATAAATGATAATTATTCCAAGGTTGTATTTGTATTTTGTTGGTACACTTACTGTATAACTCTAATAATATGCAACCCAAAATACTATAAATCATCCATCAATAAATTTTTTCCTAACATGCCAACATAATTACATCTCTGGCTCAAGATATCCCCTTAAATACTACCATCTTGTATCTTATGCTCAGGTCTCCTGAAATATAGTCAAACACAATTCTCAATTTATGACTTTGACATGAGGTCAAAGTAATATAAAGTAATAATAAAAATAATAATACTACTAGACTTCCTATGTTGAGCTGCTAAATATTTTCTTCCTTAAATATTATTTTTGCTGCAAATGTGATTTATATTTACAACTGCTTTAAATTTGGACTGAAGGTTATATAATTAAAATATCTACTAAAGCACTTTCTATTGTAAATTCCTAAAGACAAAATGATTCCTATAACATTCATTTATAACAGACATTAAGCCTGGGTCAACTGTCTTGAAAATTATTTCCATCATTAAAAATTATCAATATTGTGAATACACCATTGCTGACCTTATCAAAATACACCTGCTACTAAAGTTTTGATTTCAAAATCCTGAAGGGCTATTTACTACTTCTTAGTTATTCTAACTCTGAGTAGATAAATTACTATACTTCATTTCTCCAAAACTAGCTACATTAGATCTTAGCCAACCCTGTTAGTTTTCCAAGTATTTGCTTCAATTCCAAAGTTTTTTATTAGTTTTGTTTTAGCCAAAGTAATCCTTTCTATATATGATTAAGAAGCTCCCACCCTGCACAAAGATCAACTCAAGAAATAAGAAGAGACCTTGCACTCAGTAGAAGAAAGCATAAGACCAACTCTTCAACATATAGGTGCCAGTAGAGACTTCCTAAATAAGATCCCCAAAGCTCAGGAAATAAAAAACAAAAATCAACAAATGGTATGTCATCAGTTTAAAATGTTTCTATGCAGAAAAAAAATCATTAAGAACCCAAAGATAGTCTATAAAATGGGAGAAAATCTTTGCCAGCTACTTCTCTGATAGAAGATTAATATCTACAATACATAAAAACTTAAAAAAAACTTAACACTATAAAAATCAAATAGTCCAATAAAAATGAGCAATGCATGTGAATAGACATTTCTCAAAAGGAGAAATACAAGTGGTCAATAATTATATAAAAAAATGTTCAAAATCATTAGCAATTAGAGAAATGCAAATAAAAATGAAACTGAGATTACATCTAACTCTAGTTAGAATGGCAATCATTAAAAATATAAGCAATATTGTTGGAGAGGATGTGAATAATTAGAAAGATTAGACACTATTGGTAGGACTGTAAATTAGTACAACTGCTATGAAGATCAATATGGAGGTTCCTTAAAAGACTTGGAACAGAGTTACTATATACTATATAACAGACTACTAGCTACTAGCTATTATATACCATATAAGAGAGCTACTAGCCATACTACTCTTGAGGATCTTCTCAAAGGAATCGAGGTCAGATTACTGTAGGGATACATGCATTTCCATGTTTATAGCAGCACAATGCACAATAGTTGAAACATGAAACTGGCCTAGTTATCCATCAGAGATGAATAAATTCATTTTTTGGCATATAAGCACAATGGAATTTTACTCAGCCATAAAAAAAAGAACACAATTATGTCATTTGCAGTGATATTAATCAGTCACAGAAAGTCAAAGGTTTAACTCATATATAGAAGCTAGAAAGAAACCAGGAAACAAAGAGGATTTCAGATAAATGAATGGAGATACTTGTACAATAGTGGAAGGAGATCTGAGGAGGTAAGTGGAGAGGAGAGAAGAGATCTGATGATGGAAACTTTTCAAATAATCATTTGTTCATATATAGAGCTATTTCTATCAATGTAAATACTATCTATGGGAGGAAGAGGTAGTAGAGAGAGCTCCAGAAGGAAACACAAAAGAAATACTCTATGCATGCATGTCTCTAGCACTCTGCACCTCACTGTAATGCATAATTGCATTGCATCCATTAAAAAAAGTTGCCTCCACTACGTCTAGCATAATCTCATTATTTCCTCTTTACATTTTATTTAAAACATATTTACTGAGGCTTATAACTCATCTATAAATTCAGAATAACTTTAAATATTTCAGTGCATGTATATTATATTTCTTTGTTCATGGCATTTTAGTAAAGAGGCACTACTCTTATTACCAGGATGTACTTTGATTTTTGATTAGTCTGCTTTGATTTCTCACTCGTTCTGTACTTGGTAAAGCAGATATTAAGAAATAAGAGCAAAAAGTGTATGTTGTGAGAAAGGAGGTGGTGCATGGTGAATAAAGTATAATTCTTCTGAGAATGGTCTAAATCTTGAACTATATAGCCCCAGTCTTTATTTAAAAAAAATGATAAAGCTAAAAAATATTTTAAAAATGCTTCCTTTCACCCCCTCAGAATTCCTCAAAATGCCTCATGGCCAATTGTGTGTGTGTGTGTGTGTGTGTGTGTGTGTGTGTGTGTGTGTTACTGGGAATTTAACACTGGAGTTTTCTATCTCTACCTCTGAACTACAATTCCATCCCATTGTTTTTTTTTTATTTTTTTTATTTTTATTTTTTTTTAAATTTTTTGGCAGAGCTTTGCTAAATTACTGTGTGCTGGCCTGGAACCTGCAATCCTTCTCTCTCAGCCTCCCAAGTACTGGGATTACAGTTATGAATCACGATACCTGGCCTGCAGATATCATATATTACTATGCATGGCTTCTCCAGGAAGCTTGCTTCCCTGCAGATGGCTAGGTACTGTACGACATTATTATTTACTCTGTCTAGGTCCATGGTTTCTATTTTAATTGAATATTAGAAAAATCTATAAAAGTGAATCTCAAAGTATGATATTTAAAAGAGCAATTTTTATATTACCTGAGAATTTGTTAAGAATGTAAATTGTTATTCCTCATCTCAGACACTGGGGAAAGGAATAAGCAATTCATGTTTTAAGAACCTCCAGATATTATAAGTAGAGTGTTACAATATGAGTTAGAATTCATTGTTTCTTTCTTTGTTTTTCTATAGTCATCAAATCAAATTATAATTTGTATACTTCCATCACCCACTCTTACTAAAGGTAGAGTTATTCTAGAATCTAAGTTATTCACAGTGCTTCATGTAAAATACTCTTTGAAAGTAAGCATTGGCAGATATCATAAACCGGGTTTTATCTGTTTTTCATATCACTGTTCATCTCAGATGTAAACATTGCCTCTGGTGTAAATGGTTACAAATTAGCACAGTGCGTAGTATATAAAAATTGTGATTTATATATTAATATCATTGTTGAAGGATCAATGCCTTGATTTTTTTCAAGATAATGTTGACTATTGGCTTAATTACTTAGATCTTTTCTTCATATATATATATTTTGTGTGTGTGGTACTGGGGATTGAACCCAGGGGCATTCTACCTCCCAGCTACATTCCTAGCCCTATTTTTTATACTTTTATTTTGAAACAGTGTGTCACTAGGTTGCAGAGTGCCTTACTAAGTAGATGAGGCTGGCTGCAAACCTGGATCCTCCTCCTCCCAAGTACTGGGATTAGGAGCATGTGCCACCACACCCAGCTCTTTTTTCCTTTTTAAGATGCTATAATTAATATAAAATTATTAACTACATTTGTAGTGTATTTGATTTCCCTTAGTGTTTCAGAAATGTATCAAGGGATATTTCAAGCACTAACATTTCACATATGAGTCAATTTCAAAAAATATGTATTGACTTAAAGTCAATTTTTCTGCATTAATCATTTGTAAGGACTTACTCACCTGGCTGTTTAAACACTCATTTTTATTTCAGCTTATCAACCTAGTCAAATAAATAGATCTAAATATTAAGATGTAAACACTATTTCTTCCGTAGAGAAACCACATAAACTTATTTTTACAATAATAAATCATGATCCCTGGATTTATTTCCTTCTTGATTACTGATGAGATGGGAAAAATGACCTTTCCTGGCTGACTGCCAATTGAATTTTGCTTTCAGACACTGAAGGCAGCTTTTGATTGTGTTTTGATGTTTTCACCAGCCTATTACTGTATTGACTTGATGGTGGCCAAAACATACATTTGTGATCTCATTTTTCTCAGGCAGTTTTTTCCACTCAATCAGACATATACACAAATATCCACAGAACAGAAGAATGCTTTTAACTGAAGTACATCTCTTAGGAATAGTGTCATGCAAGAGTCTCTTTTTGAAAGACTTTAGTCTTCTATTTGTGCCAAGTAATAAGCCTAAAATGACTTCACTTTGAAGTCAATGTCAGAAAGAATAGTGCATTGGGAACAAATGATTCTTAGTGCCAACTATTCTCATGGTGCTAAAGAATGAATGGTAATTGTAACTTTGTATGATAAAGCACAAAAGATTTTTAACTTTTATTTCATTACTGTGAGTTAATAACTTGCACCTGATTATTAATGATGTGAAACATTGTTTATATATTTATTGGCCATTCCTATTTCTTCTTTTGTGATGTATCTATTTAATTAAATTGCCTATTTCTTGATTGGGTTACTTTTTTTTCAGCAGTGAGTTTCTTAAGGTCTTTGCATATTCTACATATTAGTCCTTTATCAGAGGATTAGCTGGCAAAGATCTTCTCCCATTCTGTTGGCTATTCAGATTCTTGATGGTTTCCTTTGCTGCAAGAAGCTCTTTAATGCAATTAACTTAGTAGTCCTTGTTTTATTTTTTGTGCCTTGGGGGTTTTATTGAGGAAGTCTCTACCTGTGAAAGTATATTGGAATACTGTACCTATTACTCTCTAGTAATTTTAAAGTCTCTGGTCTAATTTCCAAGTTTTTGATTAATAGAGTGAGAGGTTGGGATTTAATTTCATTTTTCTACAAATGACATGGAGATGCAAATGAAAACCACATTGAGATACCATCTAACCCCAATTAAAATTGCAATCATCAAGAAGTCAAACAACCATAAATGCTGGCAAAATGTATGGAAATTGGAGCTATTTTACAATGTTGGTGAGATTTTAAGTATGTATCCACTAAGGAGGCAAGTGTGGAGATTTTTCAGAAAACTGGGAATAGACTCAACCATATAATTCAGCTATACCACTCCTGGGTGTCTTTCCAAAGGGACTGAAATCAAAATACTGTATTGATACATGCATATGCATCTTTATAGCAAGACGCACAATCATAATAGACTAATTATGGAACCAACCTAGATATCCATGAACAGATGAACAGATTGTGAAATTATGGGAAATCCACACAATGGAATTCTACTCAGCAATAAAGATAAACAAAACTATGACATTTTCAGAAAATGGATGAACCTGGAGAACATTTTGTTAAGTGAGATTAGTCAGTCACAGAAAGTGAAGGCTCATATGTTCTTTCTCATAGGCAGAAACTAGGGAGTAATTGATATATAAGAAGGACTTCAGACAATGGAGGTGAATGAAACCTCAGTGGAGAGACAGAGGTGATCTTGGGAGGACTGTAGTGTGTGGAGGCAGGATTAATGGAGAAAATACTTCCATTGACCTTATATACATACATGAAATTACCAATCTCAATCTCAACGCCATGTATGGGGAGGGAGAGAAAGTAGGGAGGAAGTCAGGGGGAAGTTCACCAAATGCTATGTGCACATATGTCACTGTCACTCTAAACTACCTTATGATGTGATACTAGAATTAACCAATAAAATATATAAAAATAATAACTTACATATATCCTTCTGAGTTAGTACTAAGGAATATTTTGAGGAGTTTGTAGAAGGGTAAAAAGGCATCAAAATGCATTTTTTAGAGATAGAATCTATACCCTGGCTATCTTTCCTTGAATATCCTTTAGATATTTTATAACACTAATTTATATCTAATATTTAAAGACTTTAATTATAGCAAAAATCTAGACATTACTATTACTAAAACACGTTAATAATATTTTCAAATGTGGTTTCTCTGTTTACACAACTCAGAAGAGTTTCACCTTAGTATTTCTCAATGACCATATACTATGTTAATATGTGGCAATATTTAAAAATTGTTTAATCTTTAAAAACATAGTCACATTATGTTAAATGAGATTAGTCTGTCAAAAAAGTAAAAAATTGGATGCTCTTCCTAATATGCAGAAGCTAAGTGGGTCATAAGAGGGACTATAAACAAAGAAGGAGAAACCATAGATGAGCAAAGGTGACTCAACTGAGGGTGATAGGGAGACCCCCTAATGCACATGGTGTACTTTTGCAAACATATCAAAATCAATCACTAAACTGAACTTGAGAAGGAGGGAAGGGGAGGAAATGAGGTGGGAACTGGGGAAAGGTTAAATAAGAGATGTGTGCATGTATGCCTTTACCAGATTGTACCTACCAAAGATATATGATTACAATACACCAATAATAATAAAAAAAACATAGTCAAAGTATGATTCCAGTCATACAATATAATCAGTTTATAAGAAAACAATTTAGGTTCCAAATATATTGCTAATGACTTAATGATTTTTCAGGATCAAACAAAACTTGTAAGGACCAAAATTTGCTGGGTCTTCAAAGGACCACTTTTAAGGGATTGCATAGCATAATGTGTTATATTTTTACAAACTTTTAAGAAAAATTTTCTTCTTTTTTCATTTCTCAAAAATAACTTATTTTTGTCTTTTTACCAGTTTCTGACAGTAGACTATTAACATTTCCAAAAGTAAATCAACCTAAGCATTTCACAGATAAAACAAATCTGACATTATTGACTATTGGTCTTCATAAAAATATAAATTCAACACATTTATTTTATAAGTTGTTTTTAACCAAAGGTATTTTTGATTCAAAATGAAATATAATAAACTAATAATAAAAGAAAAAAGTAAACTTACCAATAAATATGTACCTATACATTTGGTGTTTAATGTGTAATGCAAAAAATTCATGTTCTGACATCTATTTATGAAGTGAAAAAACACTGAAAATGTATATAATACACATAATCCCTTGCCATGGCCAAAGTATTTATATATATATATATATATATATATATATATATATATATATATATATATATACATATATAGATTCTATTATTTTTTGTTGATTTTCTGAACATGCAAATTCACTAAAAACAAAGCATTATGCATTTATCTAAGGCTTATTCCTTATTATTGCAAAATGAAATTTAGCTTAGTTTATATATTTGTTTGAACTATGTCTTTCTGAAAGTGTGCACTTTATTTCTAAATATATTTGTCAATGTTAATTTTAGTTTTGTTATCTATTCATGAGTAGGAGTTTGCTTTCTTTAATCATCACTGAATTTATAAAATTAATTAATTATTTTCTCCTAGAAGTATAACCATTCATGCCCTCTCCTCTTTGAAACATGTATATATTCAGTTCTAAAGAAAGAGATAGAAAGCATATCTTTTTTTTTTTTTTTTTTTTTTTTTTTTTGCGGTACTGGGGATTGAACTCAGGGGCATTCTACCTCCGAGCTATACTCCCAGCCCTATTTTTTATTCTTTATTTTGAAACCGGATCTTGCTAAGTTGCGGAGTGCCTCACTGGGTAGCTGAGGCTGGCCTCGAACCCGGATCCTCCAGTCTCAGCCTCCCAAATGCTGGGATTACAAGTGTGCGCCACCACGCCCGGCTCAGCATATCGTTTTAATTAAATAATAATGTATATTTAATTAACGGAGTACTTATGTTGTAGAAATGCTAAGTTATGCCAAATTTTGTACAAAGTATAAGGTTAAAATGATATTTAATTTCTTCTATAAGGATTAAATTAACTTCTACAATAGTATTCTATATAAAGAAGAATGTGATCCCCAGTTGTTATTTTCAATATTCTCATTGCCAAAATCCAAAACACCTCACCACCATAATTTAGAGGAAAGAAGATTTATTTGCTTACACCTAAAGAGATTTCATGGGTTCAGTCCATGTTAAGCCAGGTTTAGTCTTCAGAGCTCAGGGTATGGCAACAGGAGGCAAAAATAAAGAGCATGCAAGTTTTCTCTTTTTGCATCATTGAGGCCAGAAGCAAGAAAGAGAGCAAGGGGAAGCAGGACTATATATAATTTAAAAGGCCACATCCCCAGAAAATCCTCCTCAGCAACTAAGTTCAGATTGCAATGTGGCTGCCTTTTCACCTTGAGTTCTAGGAGGACATTCTAAATCTCAAGCATAACAGCAGTGTATGGAGATGTGAGTACAGGAGCATATTGCTGCAAAGAAGCAAGTGAGTGAAACAGTTTTAGAAGTAGAGCCTTAAAGCATCATTGGTAATTTTATGGATCATTGGACAAAAAAAAAAAAATGAAGGGAATAATATGGCATTGTTATTTGAGAGGCAGTAAACTACAGTCAGAAAATTGCAGAGTAACTACAAGTAGTCCAGGTGCCTAGTAGGCAGGATATGGAGTATCCTTCTTATTTTTTCCTCCCTTATTTTTCCCCTAATATTCAGCTTTTGTGTGCCATTTCCCCACTCCTCACTATATTTTATTTGATAAACATTTTAACTCTTCCATGCCCCTGTAAAGTATGATCTTAAACTAGACATGGTATGTCACATATGTTTTGATTAGTTTTGACTCCAGTAAGTCTATTTCTTCCCTTTGTCCTGTTGCTATTAGTTTGTTTTCTAGTATGCCTTTTAAACATTCTACTACCTGTGTTATCTGAATTTATCTTCAACAAAACTACCAAGATGTTTTCCCTGCCCTCCTCCTACCTGCTTGCTATTAAAGCAAGTTTCACCAATTATAGATTATTTTTATACTTAATTTGAATTACTTAATGCTAAATTTTAAGTTGTATATGTTCATTCTCTAAAACAGAATATTTGTCAATTTTTTTGATTTTTTAAAAATTGTTTCTCTGAGACTTAAAATATCCTTTAAAGAAAATAATCAAATACCTCAATTTAGAACAACTACAGAGTTAATTTAATCCCATAATAAACATAACTACATCTAACTTTTAAATGATAACAAATTCACTGAATTGCAAATGGTTTCATAAACTTTGACAATTGATTGATTTATCTAAATGTATTTTTTCTGTGGAATTATCATCAAAAAATTATTCTAAAAATACATGTTTAAATACTAGGCCTACAAATTGTGAATTATAAATCACTGTACATATATTCATTATAGTTTAAATATATCAAAATAAATATAGAATAGGTACACTATTCTTCTAGAGATATACTGGCTTTAGGTATAAATCTAACTTTCAAGAAACACTTTTCAAATATATTTCTCTTACTTTGAAATTATTTTATTTAATTCCTTTTACTTCAATTTGTTTTGCAAGAAAGAATAAAATTACTACTGAGGACTACTGCTTTCCATGTATGCTCACATCTTGCAGATTATGTCTTTCTCTTTCAAGTTACTCTCCATATAATGGCATCAGAAAGGTATCCATTCCATAAACCATTATTTTGTCAAAATACAGTTCTTAGGAGTAAACTGGTTTTTTCAATGCAGATTCATTTTCTATATTCAGAAAACCATATTTAACTTCCTTTTAGAGAACTCTCCTTAAAACCTTTTAGTCAGTACAGTCAAAATTTATCTGGTGATTGTCTTCTGAAGTCTACTCCTTCTAAAGGCAAAATTCTGAATTCAGATAATAATATTTTTTTCAGTATCCATTGTCAAATTGCTTAGTAGTAAACTTTGGAACTCTGACAGGGAGGTAGGTGTCTCTCACTTCTTCACACTAGTGCAAAATTGTATATATACATTCTGCTAACTCAGAAAGGATTTCAAAAAATAATAAATAGAAAAATTATCTCTAATTAATAGATTTGAGAAATTCAATGAAAAGAAATACAATGACTCTCTTTATGTTTAGCAATCAAGAATGTAACATGAATAAAATTTTAGTATAAAATCTGCTTGAATTATTTGACTTATCTTTAAGTCAATTAATAAATATTTGCTCCAAGAACCTGGGATTCTCCGTTTTACAAAGTCAGAATTGTTTCCTTTTTATGTCAGAGGAAGTATTAGAAATTTCTTCTTTTAAAATTATTAATCACTTCCTAATTTCCTCTCAAATAGTAATAGCCTCATTTGTTTCTTTAACAACAAAAAAATGATCTCTATATACATAGTTTTTTGTTTATGAACAAATTGATGCAAAAAAGATAATCATGCTATTTCTTATTGCCTTATATATAACAAAAAAGCTTAAAGAGGTAAGGAAAATCTTCTGGTTAGATTTTGCAGAATTAATTTCCATAACTATTTGTCTACGTTTATTTTAGCATAAAAAGGAGTTGGTAAACACTCTACATGCATTAAATCAAAACTGTTTTTAAGTAAAAACATAAAATGATATGATGGACTCACATAAAACTATATAGTAAACAACAAATAAAACTATGATTAAATGAACTGAATTTTTAATGTGACATTCCACAAATATTTTCAGACGTTTTAGTCTGAAACAATTAATGCATACTTCTATTTAGCTAAATAATTCTGTATTTTTAATTTTTATGGAATAAACTTTATAAAATCAGCATATAATCCCAGTGTTACATTCTGCTCTTTCTTCCAAAGTTGGGAAAATACATAATCTGCTCATTCCATCATTCTGTGACTGAGGCACATGCCATCCTGGGAGTGACAACGCCAGCAACACCATATGTCTGCACCATCTGGATGCTGGTGTGTTGCCCATGTAGTGGCACACACTTTTCCTTCACAACTTCTGAACAGAAACTTACAAACTTTGTGAAGCAATTATCATGAATTCAAGTCAAATTTACAGACACATTGGTAGAAAGAATTATGTGATGCTATTTAGTATTTGTCATTACATAGTAATCCAAAGTCAATTAAAAAAGCCCGTGCCATGTTGGAATTTGAAGTTCCCAAACTTCAGTTTTGCCTAATTGATTTTGAGTATTTAAAATTTTTCAAATCATATTTGATCACTTGCTAAGATTTTTATGAAACCATTAAAGCAACTTCCAACTATTAAAATTTAAATTTTTTATACAAAATTTCATAAATTATTAGTAGTTCCTCAAGCATTTATCTTCACAGACTGTATTTACTTACACATTCTCATAGTTCACGGCTTGAGACTTATTTTATATTAGGTTAAAATTATATAGCCAGCACGGTGGTACATACCCATAATTGTAATATTTTGGAGGTCTAGACAGTAGGAACACAGGTTTGAGGCCAGTCTCAGCAACTTAGTGAGATCCTCAGTAACTTAGCAAGACCCAATTTCAAAACAAAAAGTACTGGGATATAATTCAGAGGTAGTATGAGCTTGAGTTCAATCCCCAATTTAAAATAATTACATAAACACAAAACATGTTGACATGAATATGGAAAGAAATTTGGTATGGAATATCTACACACATGTAGATATTGGTGATATAACACTAAAATTAACTTTCCACAAAATATTTGAAATAAATATTTTACTTAAAACTATGAATCTTGTCACATAATAGGAATATTTCTAGTAAAGTAAGTTAATTAGTGTCTCCTGTTTTCAGTTAAAATGCTGTCATGCCTGTACTTCTTGTATTCCTACTGATACATATCTAAGATGAATTTGATTGACTGAAAGTTCTTTCTGTCAAACAAATCCAGTTGAAACAAGATTGAATCGAAGATGAGAAAAAGTGTCCCACTTCAACAATATAGTTCAGATCTTGACTCAGGCCTAAAGGCAAAACCCATTTAAAGCAAGTCATCTGAATTTAATTCAAAATTGAAAATAATATTTTATAAATGGCAAAAGGCTAAAATAAAAAAATGGCTTAAAACATAAAACAATGAATAACTGCAGAGAGAATAAAAATGTAAAGACTTTAATATAGTATATAACAAATTTGAGGTAATTTAATTGTACCATAATCACAATATTTTTAAACTATTCTATAGTTTAAAAACTATATTATAAACTATATATATAAACTCATTTAATGAGAGTAAATATTCATATAATGAGTAAGAGAGAATTAGAATACACACATGTACAATATTTAGAATGCAAATCTCTTTTTTTTAAATTTGGACACCTTAAGAACAATGTGTAAAGTGATCCCTCCCTACCTTACCTGCTCCTTTTTGTCCTACATAGATTTTTTTCTTTTAATATAGATGTTGCTAATTTCTATTTTTTTTTTCTGTTTTGCAGTCCTGGGGATGGAATCTGGGGCATTCTATCTCTGAACTACAGTCCCAGACCTATTTTTTATTCTTTATATTGAAACAAGGCCTCAATAAGTTACGGAGGGCCTCACTAAGCAGCTGAGGCTGGCTGCAAAGCCGGATCCTCCAGTCTCAGCCTCTTAAATGCTGGGATTACAAGCGTGCGCCACCACGCTCAGCTCCATGTTGCTAATTTCAACTCAGGCATGTATCTGTCCCAAGTATGAGCAGCAGATCATTTCTACTGCAATGTGAAATGCTGACAATAATATAGCTTGACAGTATCTATGTGAGGCATAAATTAAAATACATGTAGCTGTCTGCAGTGTGGAAAATATTTTATATCAAATATATGTCAAAAATGTAATGTTAACATTGTAACAAGTACTCTACCAATCATTTTTCACATACCTATCCAGGACAAAATAATTATGAATAAGGAATATGAGAGATGTGAATATTTAGAACAGCTATAACAAATCTCAATTCCATCTCAATCTCTTCTTTCTCTTTACTCTTCATAATTGGATAAAATGGCTATTGCTTCAACAACCACAAATTTCTATTACTGTTTATAGTCATATTATTATCCCACAAAGCTTCAACTGGGACAAATGAAGGACCAACAACTTAATTTGTAGTGTCTAGCACAAAATAAAAATATGAGCCTCTCTGTTAAGAAAAATAAGCAGGGAAACCTTCTGTTTAAGATAAAAAACATAAAGCTTTTCCCCATTCTTCTAAGATCTGTATCTGGAATTATCAATGTGTTTTTTATTTTATATTTAACATTATGAGGTGAAGGAAATATGATTTTAAGTCGTCAGTCTGAGCCTTATCAGCATTATATTGTGCCGTAATAGTTTTTTGAGTCACAAAAGTAACTTAATTTTATTTTGTGGCCTATAGATGCATATTCATTTTTGAATGAATGGAGGAAACTGCACAAATCTAACTCAACTGCTTATATTTTACTTCTTGACTTGTGCATATTCTGCTCACATTCTTTACCTCTGACTTATGTCAAGTACAAAATAACTGAGAATAAAAATAAACATTTTTGTCTTGACTTTTTCTTTTCCTCCTTGTCATCTCTCTCAGCATAAATAGCTGGTTAACAATGTTCATATAAAATTTGTTATGGTTCTGAGCATTAATAAACCTCTTTTTACTTACTAATTTTTATTCTATATGTCATCCAAAAGAATAATGTTGATCAAATTCAAAAATCCTATAATATTATGGGACCAAATGCTGGGAGTGGGACACTTTGGTGCTTCAAAGCAAAGAGGAGCAAAAAGAGTCAATGGAGTGCTGTTCATCTTTGTGTTTCTCTCTCTCTCTCTCTCTCTCTCTCTCTCTCTCTCTCTCTCTCTCTCTCTCTCTCTCTTTGTACCTGTTTTTTTAAGGATTTACACTTCAGTCATCTGCTACGTGACTTATATAGCATGCAAAAATATTAAAACTCTTCTCCATTATATACTTAAATACACTATGAACACAGACATTAAGATGAAAGAGATAATACAGAAAGATGAAAAACAAGTCGAAATAGTAATTCATGGTGACCACAGGTAGGAGTAATACAGAGCACATTTTTTAGAAGAAATGAAAAAGTACAAGAAAATGAATACTTTAACACTTACTTCATATCTTATATTGAGGGGCAATATATCCCATAATGAAAAATATTAATAGAATAAACCCAAATTCAGAGATGCTGAAACAGCTAATATATCCTTTTCTGGTTCATTCTTGGTCACCAGTGCTTGCTGATACCTACCAATGTTATGTATGGGTTGGGTCAATATACTAGAGATAGAGAAGGCATAGATACCAAGAGTTTTCACATTATATAATACACATTCCACTTCAGTATCTTCTCACTCAGAAGTCTCAAGTATTGATTTCTAAGTATATTTTTTCTCTAAAATATCTAGATCCAATTGCCAAAGATAAAGTAATACAGATTATGTTAAAGTTAAAAAAAGAAATGTGTAATAGGAGACCAATAAAATAACATTTAAGTAATCATTTGTAAGTCATTTACTATAGGGCCGAGAGAAAAATGTTTATGAGTACGCATTCTCTAAGAAAAGAAACAACAGCATGTTATCCTTCAAAAATGTTGGGACAGTATTCTTTTATTAATAGTTCTTTAAATATACAATCACATTTTTTTCACCTGAAAATATTGTCATTCATCCTGGCAAATAAAATATAGCACATGATATTTCTATCTCATATCTTTTCTAAATTATTAAGCTAAATTATAAGGAATCAAATGATAGAAGCTTCTAAGCCAGATGTGGTGGCCCATGACTATAATCCCAGTACTTGAGAGGCTGACACAGGAAGATGGCTGGTTGGGGGACAGCCTCAGCAGTGTAGCAAAACTCTTAGCAACCAAGCAAGACCTTGTTTCAAAACAAAAAATAAAATAGGGCTGAGGGATACAGATCAGAAGTAGAATACTCCTGGATTCAATCCCTAGTACCAAAAATACATAAATACATAAAATCTTCTAATCATAAATGTTATGTCCACACTTTATATGAAACTTGAATCCCTTTTTATACATATCCATTATATGTATAAAAACATACACAATACAAATTCTCTCTAGCAAACAGAAAAATCATTTAAAGTGAATGTTACCACTTAAAGATATAAAAGTTCTTTCAAGCTTAAAAATTAAATCAACAGAATTAAAGGTAAAGCAGCGTTTGATAAAGAAGTTAACATAAAAGAATGTAAATCCACTTAAATAGAATAATCATAGCAAACATTACCAATGGTGAGCCATCCTCAATTGTTCTGACAAACACAGGGATATGTAAAGCAAAGCTTTAAATCTTTAAAGTTAGCCCAGGAAGAAAGCTAGCTGTTCTTCAACTATCACCTGAATGATGAATGTGCAGATTTTTATTTTCAATTATATCCCAAATGCTAATGCATGTCAACAAAACAGATGTTACCCAAGGAGCCTTTAGCACCAACAGTAGATGGGATAGGTGCGTTGTGTGAGAACAAAGATATGTCCAGGCCATAATCTCATACAGTGGATTCCACTGACCAAACCTACTTTACAGTAGGACAAACGTTATTTTACAATGATAAAAAGAAGAAAGTTTGACGTTGACAAAGCTGTTAATCTGTGGCCAAAAAGAAAAGCTGATGCAAAACTACAGTGATGGAAGGATAAAAATTTACCCAAGGGCAGGGCATAGAGGCACATACCTGTAATCCAAATACTTGAGAGGCTAAAACAGGAGGATCACAGGTTCAAAGCCAGTCTCAGCAATTTAGCAAGGCTCTCAGCAATTTAGAATGTGAAATCAATATTAAATGCTTACAAATTATTAAATGAATAACTTTCTGTTGTTCATTACTGAGCACATTTTACTAATAAACATCCTAGTATAAAAAAGTACCAAATCACCAAAACTACTGTCTATTCTCTGATTCAAATGATCTGATGCTTCAAAGCTAAGAAAAAAAGCACACAAAGCTTTCAGTATTGTATATTCTCTAAATATCCAGTGTGAAAATTATGTAGCTATATAAAATTTCTCTACTATGTATAATTTTATTAAAATGTGGTTATGATTAATATATAACTTAACAGTATGCATGTGTATATATATACATATCCACACAGAGATTTCTCAGAAACATAATCTAGTTGCATATAAATTTAAAAGATAGCATTATCCATTGTCAGGATTTTCATATATTAACATACAAATAAGTTAGAAATCAAAGAAAGAAATCTGTTTTCTTCCATCTATTCTGATTTTCTTTGATATAATCAATTGTTCTTGACTAGAGGTTTCCCTATCACCTCCTGCTCCATTTGTCCATAGTCTATACTCTGTTTAGAATTTCTTGCTTCCAGTCTTTCTTGCTTCCAATGAGGTGCCCTCTATTTATATTAGCACAATTCAAGCTGTCTGTTAGTTCTTGGCAGGCTATGCCTAAGCTTTAGGGCTTCCTTATTGGGAAATGCAAGATTACATAGGACCCATCTGGATAAACAATCTGGGCTTTATCTATCTTCATTCTACAAAAATCCCACAAACAATTCCATCATTTTCCTCCTTCCCCTTCAAATACATAGCCTTTTGAAGGACTTCAAACATGCTTATTTCTAAAATGACCTAAACATGTCCTGAAAAGTCACATTTTATACATTTGCCTACTGTCACACTCCCAAATCCAGTCTCCTCTGGAGATTGGGATGTGTCAACAGCATACACCCTATGTCCTCACTCTGCCTTTTCTTTATCATAGTCCCTGTCTTGCTTTACTGGAAATCTGAAGTTCAGCTTTTAGTAAGGATCAGTAAGTTCCTACTGGACAATAACTCCCCTTTCTCATGAGTAATGACTAAAAAGTCTGGAGATATACAAGTAAATCACACAAATAAATGTTCTGGAAACAAGAAAAGACAAGGAAGAGAATTCCAAGAGAGAAAGCAAAAAATGAGAGAAAGGAATAGCACCACCTGAATTTACTCATTTTATAAGAATCACCTTGAAAAATGGGTGAACTCAGAACTACTTGTGCATCTCAAACTGATTAAATACCCAATGTCAGATGAACCAGAATATTGATATTGAAACAGCCACAGCTCCTGGAGTGTGAGAAGGGAATCTAAATAGCCATAGCTTCTGGAGTGTGTGAAGGGAATCCCATCCTTGCAAGCAGATTTGCAAGGATGGGAGCCCAAACCTATGTAAAAACAAACTCCACTTAAGTCCCTGGCAGAACCAGTCAAAGACTAAGATTTGGTGAGATAAGAACTGAGATTATGTAAGAAGGTAAAACATATTTAGCCATAAACAATGATTGCAGTATCTGTGTGTGTGTGTGTGTGTGTGTGTGTGTGTATCACTGGCAATTGAACAGGGTCATTCTACCTCTGACCTATACCCTCAGCCCTATTTTATTTTAATTTTAAGAATCTCAAAAGGTTGCTGAGATTCTCACTACTTGCTGAGGCTCTTGGCTGTCTTGAACATGTGATCCTCCTGTCTCAGTGTCCCAAGTACAGAGATTACCGGCATGTGCCACCATACCTGGCTTTAGAAATATATATTTAAATGGCACAAATCTAGCTTTTTCTAATATATATTGACAGCACATTGACAATTCATATTGTCCACATACTTATATTGTATTCTTCATATATGCATGTAATGTTCCTCATTATTAGACCTTGAATTATATTTATGTGGTTGCTAAATTTATATAATGAGTGTGCAAATAATCTTTATTATTTTAGCAAATGAATTACAAACTATGCATGTATATACATTTCCATCTCATTAAAAATTTGTTTCCATAAAGAGTATATCTTTTTGTAGGTAATTAAGACACATATCTGTGAAAAAATTATGAAACCCCAGCTAGACACATATCCAAAAAGGAATATGCAGTAAAAAAATAAAGACTGAGGGATACATTTCAAACTTCATTTGGGACAGTCATAAATAAAGTGGAAAGCATCAGCAATTTTATAAGCTAATGAAAAACACATAAATGTATTATTGAGATTTAGACAGTTAATTTTATATTAGTGATGAGTACCATCCTTTGAAATATCTGAAGAATTATTCAGGTAAGTTTATAATATAGTAATTCAATACCTTTATAGGTGACTCTGGAATTATTAACTAAGAAGATATGAGGTACACAAATAGATTACAACTATGAGTTATGCACATAAAAATATATTTACAAATTTTTGGTTCTAAAAAACTTCCTAAGTAGCTAAAAATAAGTATCATTGCATATATCTTGCTTCAAATCTGGCCACAATGTAGAGTTTGTATATTTAATGGTCTCATTTTCTTTAGAAAGTTTTGTAATCCCCAAGAATGGGTGTTAATTTGTAAATTCACTCAGAGAACACTCACCATTGCCAGAATGTGTGTGTGTGTGTGTGTGTGTGTGTGTGTGTGTGTGTGTGTGTGTGTGTGTAGTACTGAGTATTGAACCTGGGCATTCTACTTTTGAGCTAGACCCCTATTTTTTTTTTATTTTGAAACAGGATCTTACTAAATTGCTGAGGACCTCACTAAGTTGACAAAGCTGAATATTTATTGTGTAAAAGTTGATAATAAAGGCCTATTACATGATGTCTACAAAAAAGATTTGTAGGTATTATATGAATTATTGTCTTAGGGAGAAGAAGACAGAAACTAAATAAAAAGAAAGAAATATTAGAAAAAGGGAAAGGAGAAGAGAAAAACAGGGAGGGAAGAAGAAGGGAAAAAGTGAAGAAAACTGAACATTTATATATGTATATATGTTTATGTTATAATTTTTAAATAAATATATGGCTAGCAGAAATTATCCTACTTTGATTTTATCAATGATAGTTGATTACTGATAAAATATTTTATAATATTTTTAAAATTAGTAATTTTGACTTTCTTGTGTATTTTAGTGAAGTTATAGTAGAAAGTAAGCTAGAAATGCCACTCAAATGGTAAGTCAGTTAATCATTTGTTTCTTTTGATTTAACAATTAGTTTGAATGGCTGAGAAAGTAAGCAATTGTTTCTGTCAGCCAGAAGAGAGCTGGAAAAAGATTATGGTCTCCTTATCTTCTGAAACAGCGTTAAATTTGGTTCCCTAAGGCTTTCCATGAGCTGAATACAAGTTAAGCTGAAGTTGAATACAATTTAAATGACAGTTGAAAGTACAAGTTACAAGCAGCATGTTGCCTAAATAAATCAGTAACCTTATAATCAGAAACGCCTTGCACTTTTCTAAGACCAAATATCATTACTTCACAATTGGTATCATTTTCCTCTCCAGTAAAATTCATGATTTTTTTTCAAGTGCAGATTTGTAAGACCACTTAGACAATGTTCAAGGCTATTTTTCACCATGTAATCTTCTTGATTATGGGTTACCTTTAGCTCTTTCAAGTTCTTCATCTTGAGAGATTTAGTCATTTAAGAAAGTTTTGAAAGCTTAAAATTTAATTTGTCCAGATAACATGATGATGATTTTTCATCATGTAATGCCCACGTTAATTTTTAAATACTGAAATAAATTTCCACCTTGATATAGGCAATCTGAGTTTATCATGGTATTATTAACCTAGTGGCCTAAATCATTCTATCAATAGGTGTAGATTAGAGATTGTTGAAAGATAACAAAAATGACAATTCTGACAGTCATTTTTTTGAGATTTTTATGTGGCATTTTACATAAGCTCATAAAGTTCTTCAAAGATATATGTATATGTAATTTCTCAAACATATATTATTTTTTAGTAAGCAGAGACTGGGATTTGTATAGAGTGCATATTTTTAAAAAGGGCTCAATTGATGTCAAAGAGGGACTTAACTTTCAAATCTCACCTGGATATGACTCACCTCATTCCAGCATGATATGCAGTGTGCAAGCCTAACTGTCCCAGTACACACATACATGGCAGAACATACCTCATATGTCAGCCTAACTCTCCCAGTACACACATACATGGCAGAACATACCTCATATGTCAGCCTAACTCTCGCAGTAAACACATACATGGCAGAATATACCTCATGTGTCAGGAGCAACACATAGGCACCAGGCACAAGGTGCAATGACCAGGAATGATAGCAATGAACAAGTGCAATGCCTGCCACCCAGCTAACCTAGATCATATTGAAAACTACATGGAGTCCCTAGCAACACAAGGACTATAATTGTAAGCATCTGAGAATAAAAACTTGCAGCTTCATCTGACAAGGAGCCTTATTAGAGCACTGGTTAAAGTCAGGCCTGAAGATCTAGAGCAGACTAATAAAGTGACCCAGCTCTGAGAACATGATGACTCAGCCAGCTGAACTCCTCAGTAACGGACTACCCAACTGCTTGCCGTGTTTGCTAATTTCTCTCTCTCTCTCTCTCTCTCTCTCTCTTTCTCTCTCTCTCTCTCTCTCTCTCTCTCTCTCTCTCTCTCTCTCTCTCTCCTAAAATATTATAAGTTGTTTAAAGTTTGTAACAAATAAAAAAAAATTCCCTTAGTCACAATTTCAATAAATGTTACTGAAGTAACTGAGACAGTGTTTTGTTTGTTTCTATTATTTACCTGCTCAGAATGGATTGAAAACGGTAATTCCCATTTCCATTTCAAATCTTTGTACCAAGCTACCATCAAAAAAAAGAGAGAAAGAAGAGAAGAGAAGAGAAGAGAAGAGAAGAGAAGAGAAGAGAAGAGAGAGAAGAGGAAAAGGAACCATATTCTAGTGTTTGGATTGAAGTAAGTTCTGATTTTGTATTTTGATAAAACTGTATCTCAACAAATGAATCATATCAATTTAACACAACCTTTATAGAAAACAGTACAGAGGTTCTTCCAAAAAATTAAACTAGAAACAGTTTATGATTGATCAATATCTCTTCTGGGCATATAATCCAAAGAAATTAAGTATGTCAAAGACATATTTCTACTCCAGTTTTTATTACAACACAATTCACAAAGGCTCCAATATGGAATCAACCTAAATACCCATCACCAGAAGAATGGATAAAGAAAATGTAATATGCATATTCCTATATTCCTTCAAATATATTAAAGGGAATCATATCCAGCCTTTAAAAAGAAGGAAATCTTGCCATTTGTGACCATAAGAGAGAATATGAAGGACATTATGCTGAGACAGGGAAACAGGACAATCACAGGAAAGTCCTCAGTTCAACTCTTATTTATTTGAAAATACTTCTAAAATAATAAATTGGTGTATAGCTGCTAAAATGTCAACTAAAATATGTTTGGTGGCCTAGGAGTATAATACATTTCTAATTTTTAAAAAAATGTGAACATCAAAGCTTTATCGCTGAATGTTTATGTCCACTAGGAGTAAATTGAAAACATATAGGTTTTGTGCCACAGGGATCCCTAAAGTTTATGTTGTCCAGAAAATTGGTTGCCCCAAATAACTTTAAGTAGAGTGGAATTATATTTAAATTACAAAATGTACCAAGACTTCTAACAAAGTGAAAAGATAGTCACATAAAATCATCCTTGATATTTAATGCCATCCAGAAAAATATACTAAAAATATATGGTAGTATGACTCAGTTGATGAGGTAAATTAAATATATGAATCTGAAACCACTAAGACATTAATTATCACCTAATCTCCAGTGTCTAATGTCCCACCATGTGACCACACTATACCTGTGGATGAAACTGTCAAATGGAGATTTAGTCCCTGCCTTAAAGGGTACCTCGTAACAATCACAGAAATCACAGGATAGCATGATGAGTTCTAGGAGATGGACAAACACAGGGCACCATAGAAAAATGCAGGAAAAGTTATTGGACTGTAATCAAAGGAGCAAGAGCCATGACATGTTGCTGTAAAGAAGGTAGGAAATTTAAAGTATCTTTAAGCCAAGGATTCAATGCATAAGGACTGAACAAGACAGGATTTGCAAATAGCATTAATGAAATGTCCAAACCAAGTATAGGACCTAAGGTGTTCATTGAAAATGAGGTAGGTCAGACACCTGGATGAAGTTCAAGTAGATGGAGAGAACATGGCAGAGGCATCTAGTAATAGTAGTGAGAGAGTCGGTGTCAGAAATATTTAGATATGAGAATGAAATTTTCCATTCTGTGATGGTTTGAACTTAGAATATTCCCCTAGTCCCAGCAGAAACAATGTGGCAAGACTGGAAGTAGGGCTTAGTTGCTAAGGAGGAGTCCCTGGGGGTGTGACTCAAGGGCATGAGTTCTCTCCTTTCCCCAACTGCTCTCTTCCTTCTGGCCTACATGATGTGAGAGCAGAGCCCTCACTCTCTCCCTCTTTCTGCTCCCGGTCTCCATTCCCTGAGCTATGCAGACTCAGGCTTTACATAGACTAAACCCTGAAATCTCCACAAAAACCGTGAGCAAATAAACTTTGCTTCCTTTAAGGTGTGTGGTCGGTTGTTTTGGACTTCGGCAGTGAGAATGTTGACCAAGAAGCACTGCTTTTGCCAATAACTTTTTTCCCTCACAACTTGACAGGGTTGACTTCTCATAGATCCAGTATGAAAGAGTATGCCCCCATGTCACTTAAATCTTACCATGATTCATTTTCTCTGTAGCATTTATCAATACCTAAAATCGTCTCAATATACTGGTGTACTTCTTTTTTATTATTTGTTATTATTTATATAATAATTGGTGCATTGTAAACATACATCTTTGTTAGGTACAAACTGATAAAGGCATATAAGCATACATTTCTCATTTAACCCCTTCCCCAACTCCCGCCCCACTCCCTCACCCTCCCTCCTTCTCAAGTTCAGTTTAGTGACTGACCTTGATATATTTGTGAAAGTACATCCTGTGAATTAGGGTGTCCCTCCACCCCTGTCCATCCCCTTCAGTTAAATCAACTTCTTTGTTTATTGAGGGTCTCTCCTTTTTCATCTGGAGACACTCTTATGCCCCATCTTCTCCCTAGCATCTGCATATTAGGGAGAACATATGCTTCTTTACTGTCTGTGACTGGCTAATGTTGATAATTGTTATTTCCTCTTGCTGGATTGTTCCTTTTACTAGTAAAAAATGACCTGCTTTGTCTCTCTGATAAGCTTAGGCTTCAGGTCTAATTTATCTGATGTCATGGTTGCTACTCCTGCTTGTCTTCAGGTTCCATTGGCATGGATTACCTTACTCTAGCCCTTCACCTTTAGCTTGTGAGAATCTTGGCTTGTAAGATGTGTTTCTTGTAGGCAGTATATAGATGGATTCTGGGTTTTGATCCATTTTGCCACCTTGTGCCTTTTTATTGGGGAATTGAGACCATTTATATTCAGTGTGATTATTGAGAGATGACATTTAATTCCTAACATTTTGAGTTTTGACTTCTGTTTGCAGTGGAGTTTATTCTTCTTTGCTTAGTTATTTGCTTCCTGGAAATTATGTTTCTTTGGTTCTGATGTTTACTCATTAGTTCTTCTTTGTAGTTAATCTCTTTAAGTAGTTTCTCTAGTGCTGGTTTGGAAGACATAAATTCTTTCAGTTTCTGTTTGTCCTGGAAGGTTTTTATATCCTTGTCAATTTTGAGAGAGAGTTTTAGTGGGTATGAGAATCTTGGCTGTAAGTTATTTTCTTTCAGAGTTTGGAATATGTTACTCCATCCTCTCCTGGCTTTCATGACTTGATTCGGGAGGTCTGGAGTGATTCTAATTGGCTTGCCTCTAAATGTCACTTGGCCTTTTACTTTTGCTGCCTTTGAAATTCACTCCTTAGCCTCTACATTAGTCAACTTGATTATTATGTAGCATGGTGAGCCTCTTCTTTGGTCTTGTCTTGAGGGAGTTCTGTATATTTCCTGAACTTCTGTGTTGACTTCTCTTTCTATGTTTGGAAAATTCTCTGTTATTACTTATTTGAAGATATTGTTTATTCCATAAGTTTCAACTTCTAATTCCCCTTTATGCCTGTTATTCTTAGGTTAGCTCTTTTAAAATTGGCCCAGATCTCTTTGATGTCTAATTCATATAACATAATGCAAAGTGGGATATCCCACACATTCCTTCTTTTGGAATCATCTACCTTGCAGGACTCCAGCAGACTGAGCATTGATCAAGATCCAGCTATTATGGTGTCATGGCAATAATATGTAAATATGAAGGTAGCAATGTGCTATCCTTAAGAGAGATATATGATATAGCAACAACAGAGATCACAAATACTGGGTTGCATAAAACTCAAGAAGGATTCAGAATTTTTATTTTCAATGTGATTAAATACCACAGAAATGATATAAAGAGAAAGTGTGGAGGAAATCAGAAAAAATATGAATAGAGAAATTAAGGCTATATGTAATAACAAAAAAGAGGGCTTGAACATACAGAAGGAGTCAATAAATAAATTAAATACCCAACAGAAAGTACCTCTGGTAGGCTAGACCACATGGAAAATAGTCTCACTCTTGGAAGAAAGTGCATTCAAGACTGGCAACAGAGTCAACTATATAGAGAAGACAACATGACAGCATAACCAGAACATGCAAGAAATATGTGATAATAGAAAGCAAAATATGGATAACAGGCCTTGAAGAAGGTCTAGAAACACAAATCAAGAGTATTAGGAACATCTCCAGAAAAAAAAATCAGAGAATTTCCCAAACATAGAAAAGACTTGGACATCCATGTACAGGAGATACTCAGAATACCAACAAGACAAGATCAAGGAACTCCATGCCATATAGTAATCAAAATGACTAACATAGAGTCCAAGGAGAGAATCCTAACCATATCAAAAACAAAAGAACAGGTGACATTCAGGGACAAAACAATAATAATCACTTCAGACTTCTCAACCCTAGTCATAAAAGCCAGGAGGGGCTGGTATGATATACTCCAGATTCTGAAAGAAAACAACTTCCAACAAGCACTGCTATATATTGAAAAATACAATTAAAAATGATGCAGAAATAAAAACCTTCCAAGACAAGTAGAAAATAATAGAACTCATGACTACCAAGGGTGCACTAGAGAAAATGCCTAAAGAAATTAAACACAAATAAGAAAATAGAAGTAAATACCTGAACAAGAGAAGGGGTGAATTCCATAAGATGGGAAACTAAGTGAAGGAGAAATAACAGTATGTCAAACAGAAAATATAACTCAAAGTGACAGGAAAATTATATTTCAATAATAATGCTTAATACCAAAGTTCTAAAACCCAAAATTAAAAGGTATAGAGTGACAATGTGGAGTAAAGAACATAGTCCAACGACATGCTATTTGCAATAAATTCACTTTACAGACAAAGATCCAAAGGCTAAAGGTTAAAGCATAGAAAAAGATATACTATGGCAAAAAGAGATAAAAATAAGCAGGAGTAGCAATGCTCATATCTGACATAGCCGACTTTAAGTTAAAATTCATCAGAAGAGACAACTCAGACAAAGTTGATCCTTCTTACTACTAAAAGGAATAATCAAACAAGAAGATATAACAATAGTAAACATTTATGCTTCAGATGTGGGTACACCTACTTTTATAAAACAAACTCTTTGGGACAGTAAGTCTCAAGTAGAACCAAAGACAAAAATATTGGAAAAATTCATCACACTGCTCACACCGCTAGATCTTCCAGGCAAAAGATAAGTAAAGACACTTAAAACCTAAAGGACACTATAAACCAAATGAATCTAGTAGGTATATACTGAATATTCCAATCAACAACATCTGAGTATGTGTTCTTTTCACTTACGGAATCTTCTCCAAAATAGATGACATTAGGACCTTAGGGCAAGTGCCAACAAATTAAAAAATGTAAAATAATCCCCTGCATCTTTACAGATCATAATGGAAAGAAAGTAGAAAACAACAGCATGCAGAACAAAAGAAATTACATATATATGTGGACACTGAATGATACACTTTTGAATGAGGACTCAATCATAGAAAAAATAAAGGGAGAAACAAAAATTCCTAGAATTAAATGAAAACATACCCAAATCTAGGAGATACTTTGAAGGCAGTTTTAAGAGGAAAATTTGTAGCACTGAGTGCCCAAAAAAAGACAAACAGAAAGTCACCAAATAAACAACATAATAATACATATAAGGACCATGAAAAACAGGAAGAGACTAATCCCCAATTCAGTAAAGGTAGGAGATAATTAAAATCAGCGTAGAAATTAATGAAATAAAAAACAAAAAGCAATGCAAAAGATCAAGAAAACAAAAAGCTGATCTTTTAAATGATTAACAAGTTTAGTAAACCCTTAACCAAACTAATTAAAAGAGAGAGAGAATCAACTCAAATTATTAAAATCAGAAATGAAAAAACAAACATTACCACAGGCAATGTGGTAATCCAGAAGATTATCAGAAAGTGTTTTGAAAATTTATAGTCCAATTGGAAGGCATAGAAGAAACTGACAGATATCTAGACACAATCTACAAAAATGAACCAAAATGATATAGAAAACCTAACTGACCAATAGCAAGCAAAGAGATAGAAACAGCAATTTAAAAAGATAATAACCTTCCATCATAGAAAAGTCCAAGTCCAGACAGATTCCCAGATGAATTCTACAAAACTGTCACATAGGAACTAAACTCAATACTTTACAAATTATTCCATGAAATAAAAAGAAATTGAATCCTTCCAAACTCCCTTTATGAAGCCAGTATCAACTTAACACCAAAACTGAATAAAGATCAATCAAGAAAAGAAAATTACAGTCTAATATCATTGATGAACACAGATGCAAAAAATATAAACAAAACAGTGACATATTTATAAAATGATACATACCCAGAAAATGATACAGCATGATGAAGTTGATTTCATTCCAGGGATGCAAGCCTGGTTCAACATATGCAAAATGTGTTGTGTATTTACCACATAGATAAAACTATGGGTATGATAACCTCAATGGATGTTGAGAAAATATTGGACAAACTATAACACATATTCATGTTAAAAACACTGCAGAAAATCAGAATAGATGGAACTTACCTCAACATCATTAAGTCAATATACAATAAACCCAAAGCCAGTATCAGATAGAAAAGAAAAATAATTGTGAGAATTATCTTTAAAATCAGGAACTAGAAAGGGATGCTCACCATAACCACTCATTTTCAATAGTTCTTGAGATTCTTGCTAGAACAATAAGGCAAGAGAAAGATATCAAAGGAATTAAAATAGGAAAATAAGAACAGAAATTATCTATATTTTCAGATGATATGTTCCTATATTTAGAAGACCCCCCCCCAAAATAAAGAAACATCAACCAAAAGACTTCTAGAGCTGATTAACAAATTCAGAAATTAGCAGGATACAAAATCAATCTAAAAAAGTGAGTAGCTTTTCTATATGCCAACCATGAATCCACTGAAAAAGAAACAGAGAAAACACTTCCATCTCTAATTGAAAACAATAAAATACATAGGAATAAATCTAACCAAGGAGGTAAAAAAAAAACCTATATGATGAAAGTTATACAACAATAAAGAAATAAATTGAAGAAGCTCTTAGAAGATGGAATCCCATGCTTTTGGATAGGCAGAATGAATATTAACAAAATGGCCATTCTAACAAAAATGATCTACAGAGTCAATACATTCCCTATCCAAAGACCATTGTCATTCTTCACAGACCTAGAAAAATTAGTTCTAAATTTCATATGGAGAAAAAAATACCCAGAGTAGTCAAAGTAATTCTCAGCAATAAGAACCATACAGGAGGCATCACAATTTCTTGCTTCAGATTATACTAGTGCTGTAATGAAAACAGTATGGTATTGGCACAAAAACAGACACATAGACCAATGGAAAGGAATAGAAGATACAGGAAAAAAAATCCACACACTTACAGCCAATTGATTTTCAACAAAAGTGTCAAACATGTGTATTATAGAAGAGAGAACCTTTTTAGCAAATGGTGTTGGGAAAACTGGTTATCTATTTGTATAAATATAAAATTAAATCCCTACTTCTCGCTCTGCACAAGAGTCAACTTGAAATGGATAAAAGACCTGGAAATTATATGAGAAACTTTGAAGTTACTAGAGAAGGGCATAGGTCCAACACTCCAACATAATCACACAGGTAGAAACTTCCTCTATAAGACCCTCAAATCTCAGGAAATTAATACAAGAAGTAATAAATGAGATGACATTAAACTAAAATTTTTCTTCTTATTAAAAGTCAACATCAAGAGTCTAAAGACAGAGCCTACAGAATGGGAGAAGATCATTGGCAGTTATTCCTCTGATAGAGGACTAATATCTAGAATGTACAATTATCTTAAAGCACTTATCACTAAAAAAAATGAAAGAAAAGAAAAAACAATAAAAAACTGGGCAATCAAACTAAACAGATATTTCACACACACACACACACACACACACACACACACACACACACACACACACGATATACAGATGACCAAAAATACATAAAAATTGTTCCAAAATCATTGACAATCAGGAAAATGCAAATCCACATGACATTGAGATTCCCTTTAACCTCAATTAGAATGGTGATCATCAAGACATCAAACAACAACAAATACTGGTAAGGATGTGGGGAAATAGGAACTCTTCTATACTGCTGGTTGGATTGCAAATTAGTACAGCCTGTACTGATCAGTGTGGAGATTCATCAGAAAATTGAGAATGGATCCACTATATGATCTAGCTATACCATTCCTGGGTATCTTTCCAAAGGATCTGAAATCAGAATATTATAGTAACATATGATATCCATATTTATAGCAGCACAATTCACAATTGCCAAACTATGGAACTAACCTGAATGTCCATCAGCAGATGAATGAATTACAATGTTATGGGATATACACACAAGAAAATTCTACTCAAAAATAAAAAGAACAATGTCATTGTCAGGACAGTGGATGAACCTGGAGAACATACGGTAAGTGAGGTAAGTGAGATTAGCTGTTGTCAGAAACAGAGGGATCATATGTTTTCTCTCATATGCAGGGGTTAGAGAGTAAAAGGGATACCAGAGGGACTTCAGATAATGGAGGAGAAACTCCAGTAAAGCAAGGTAGGTGCTCTAGGGGAAGATGTGAATGCGTGTGTGTGTGTGTGTGTGTGTGTGTGTGTGTGTGTGAGAGAGAGAGAGAGAGAGAGAGAGAGAGAGAGAGAGAGATAATAAATGAAATAGTAATTTCCTTTGGCATTTTGTACACAAAAGAGAATACCACTGCCAATCTCAGTATTCTGTATAGGGAAGTGGGGGAATGGGAATGGAGCTGTGGAAAAGCCCACCAAGTGCTTTGTGCATGTATGACTCTATTGCTATAAACTACATTATGATGTAAAATTATAATGCACCAATAAAAGCATTAAAAATAAAAATAAGCTTTTCCTTATTAATACATAAATTTGAGGAATAAAAGTAGTGTGCTAAAAGAAATATATTCTTAATATAACATACATAGTTACTATAGACTGAATTGTGTCCCATTCCCAAATTCCTATGTTGAACCCTAAACCTAAATATGATTCTATTTGGAAACAAGGGCTTATAATCAAGTAACAAAGGTTAACTGAGATCATAAGGATAGAGCCTGGTGACCTAAGCTGTACTTTTATAGGAAAAAGAAACTAGTAGGAATAAATATATACTTTGAAATCATAGAGAATGAAAGTTAGAGAGATTTTATAGCAGAAGATATGATAAAAAAAATGAAGAATCATGAAAGATGAGTAAAAATTGTTAGGTAGCGAAACTAAAACTTAAGAAAATAAAACTAATAAATTCAATGTATACTTATAATAAAATTCTATAATTAATTAAGCACATGGATATGTTCAAATGTAGTTGCAAATGATTATGATTTATAGAATTATGTAGATAATCTCTAAGACACTTGATAACTATGATGAAGATTTGAAAAGTTAACCCAAATGTTTCAAGTTTTGTCACTTTTTACACACCTAGAAAGTATCAGAGCACAATTCTAAACTATGTCTGTATCTAAAGCCTGAATTTATAATAAAACAAGTAACACATAACCACAATGTTGACTCTAAATAAAGTATCTCTGAAAATTTACTTTCAATTCTTTCAATCCATGTTTATTTTTTAGGATCTACATATAACATAAAATTGCAAATATGTTGTATATTAAAATAACATTTTTTTTACCTAGTTAGGTTATATATGGATGATATTCCACAAAATTGTCCTTTCTATATCTTGTTTGTTAACTTTTATTTAGGGGATGATTAAAGTTATATTTACAATTAATGCCAGGGGCTAGGAAGGCTATGAGGAAGTGCTAGACTCCCTCTAATCAAACACAGAGCAGAAAAGCAGAGCAACTTACAAGCATTCTCATACAACAAAGAATGGCAGTTTCAATGGTACCAGAAGCTTACTCAAAATATCTGCCAACTATAGCCTAAACAATAAACAACTATGACCCAGAGGCAACTCTTAGAATGCCAGTCATAAAATAAAATCTCACACATTCTTAGTGGCTGGAAAACTGTTTTCAGGTCTAAGGCTACCTATTTTCAAGAATAATCACAGAGGAAAATCTAAGCTATTCTTCAATTGGTGGTGAAAGTAAAAAATAATAACTCCTAACATTTAGTTAGACAAGCCAATAAAGGAAGAAATAAGTCTCAAATAAAATCAGGAATGAAAGAAGTAATGGCATTTACTGGTTTTTAAAATTAAATAATTAAAAGAGAATATTTTAAACAGCTATATCCCCAAAAAGTTTGTATTTTGTGGAATAGAAAATATTTCTAAAACATTAACTCTTAAAAATGATTAAGAAGAAATATAAAGTTTGAACATAACTATGATC
This sequence comes from Graphiurus murinus, assembly GCA_004027655.1. NCBI lineage: Eukaryota > Metazoa > Chordata > Mammalia > Rodentia > Gliridae > Graphiurus > Graphiurus murinus. Next base: position 43,238 of record PVLC010003988.1, on the reverse strand, counting down.
ATCTAGTTTCATCAAAGTAATATGATTGATTAAAGATACAGAAATCAATGTTATAGACCATTTCAATATAATAAAAACCAAAAAACACACGATCACATCAGTAAATGTGAAATAGAAAAATTCAACAACCTCCCATGATAAAAGAACTAGATTATCTAGAAATTAACTAGTACTTGGAAATGCTGCCTTCGTGAAAAGCAGTAAGTGACTTAGGCCTGCTGATGCCCATAGGTAACTAAAGATTGGATTAGGTTTGACAGCTCTGACTTCAGTTTGTATCTGTCTCCTTTACTACCTTAAACATTGAGCCATGCCCTTGTTCAACTCTACATGTATTCATGTTAACTCTTTAAGTAAGATTCACCTAAAAATTGGTAATATGAGCTTCATTATCTCTAAATTTACCTAAACTATATTGTCTCCCTTCAAAATTGAGGCCAGATGTTCAGGACATTGGACTTTCAGCTTTTACACCATCTTGTTTCAGACCGCTGAAGTGCCGCTAGGTCTCCAGTCATTGGTTTATAAAGCAGAAGGCATATCACCTCATGATGAGTCTACACCCCTATGTATCAGGTAGGTAGATTGGAGATGAGCAGGACAGGGGAAGGAATGGGGCTGAGAATCTAGCCAGCTCTAATGAAAAGAGATATGGAGATTCTCTGCCCAGTTATAGTTAGAGAATTTCAGCATTTACCTGCTGTTTTATTTTTATTTACTTTTATACATTTGTTGGTGCATTATAGTCTCACATCATAATGCAGTTCCTAGTAATAGTGATGTATACGCACACAGCACTTGGTGAGCTTTCCCTCAGCTGCCTCCCCATTTCCCCCTTTCCCATACAGGAGAGAACTCCCTGCCCCCCAGGGCTTCCCTTAGAGAATAGCAGGAAATTTTCAACAAGGTGAATTTAGAGCAATCTCCTAAGCTGTGGTACACCAAATTTATAGATAGCTGCCTCAAATACACATGGGGAGGGAGATTTCTGGGCCAATATAAAACTTTGTCACATGGCTGACCTGGTGCCCTCACATTCTTGAACACACTAGGTCCGTGATCCCCTTTCTGGAGTATATCACCTCCCTTCTGACATGGTTTCCTTTCTTTGGACTCATATTGCTAAATAAAACATTTATGCTCATCCTATATGTGTTCTTCCAATGAAATCTTTCTTTCAGGGGGACAGAACTGTGAAAGAATGGAAACCTAGTTGTCCCTTTCCAGGATCTATTTCTGACAGATAATGTTCCTGAACAGAAAGAGGAAATTAGTCCCTCAATTAATAAAGTCTTCTCTGGTGTTACCTTGTGGAACAGAAAGGTAAAACTGACCAATCAAACCTTTGTTTGACCCAGACTGTTTATGCATACCTGTCAACCCATATCCCAGTTCTTCTTTTATTTAAACCTAAAGCTCCTTGGAGCACCCAAAGACAGGGCTAATGTGTTTTATCACTTCGCCTTCTCAATATGGCCATATTGATGAGTTCTTTACCTGCTTGTAACTTCTTCTGTTTGGTTTTTGAGGTGTTTGGCTGGCCCTGATTTGCTGAAACCCCTGGATTCAGGCCTGAGGTCTAGGACTATAGGAATAGGAACAGAAAAGATTCCTAAAATTATAAAGGATATCTATATAAAAAAAAGTTGCAGCTAATATCCTGCTTGGTAGTGAAAGCTGAATGTTTCCTCCCTAATATCTGGAAGACAGAAAGGATGCCATGTTTTCTCTTACCACTTTCATTTAACATTATAATGGAAGTTCATTTCAGGATAATCAGGCAGGAAAAATAGACATATATCCCTATTGAAAAGAAACCTATAAACTTTCTGTACTTGTTTATGACATAATCTTATTTATACTAAGGGTTTGAAAAAATCTATTGAAACTAATAATTCCAATAAGATTATAGCGTATCATATTAATATATAAAATATTTTTGTTTCTACATATATATAAGCAATGAACAATACAAAAATGAGGAAATAACCCATTTACAAAATCATAAAATAGGGAAAAACATGTGACAAAGAGTGTAAAACATATTGAAAACTACAATCATTGAAAGAATTAAAGACATAAATAATTGGAAAGACATCCCGTATTAATGGACAAGAAGGCTTGGTATTTACTAAATTGAACTACATATTCAACATTATTATACATTAGGGTAATGTAAGTTAATACCACTTCACATTCAATTAAATGACTACAATCTCAAAAAATAGACAATAAGTAGTGGCAAGGATGTGGAAGAGTTGTAATACTCATATTTCACTGGTGAGAATATAAAATGGTGTGGGCCTTTGGAAAATTGGCATTTCCTCAAAAAGTTAAATGTACAGTTGCCCTATGGCCCAACAATTCCACTTCTAACAATGTATCCAAAATAAATAAAAACATATCTATGCAGAATCTTGTTTATGAATGTACTTAATAGCATTATTTATCATAGATAAAAATCGGACACAACACGAACATCCTTAAAGACTGAACAAATTATAGAACATCCATACAGTAGAATATTCAACATTAAAAAATTAAATTCTGTTTTTATATATGAACTTTAAAATCATGATGGTAAAATAAATCAGTCACAAGATCACACACCATATAGTTTCATTTTTATGAAAAGTTAAGAATATGCCAATACATCAGGATAGAAAGTTTAGCTTTTGTGAAGGTGGGTTGAGAGAGAAAATAGTGATCTATGAATCGATTTTGGGAGAGATGATGAAAATGTTCTAAATTGTGATGATTGTTTAAAACTACTTGTAATATATTAAAATCAATAAATGTGTACAATTTAAGTGGTTGAATTTTATAGTAAGTTATCTCAATAAAGACAATAAAATTATCTGCATTTATAAAATTATTAAATATAATTTTGACATTAAATTTACAAATATTCTTGTAAGGAATATGCCAACACCATTTGTTAAATAGTTTATATATGAAGTTAAACTACATGAAATTATTTCATTCTTTCTTCTCTCCCTGCTTCTTTTTCTCTCTCTCTCACTCTCATTTTTTATTGCTAGCATTCAATGTTGTAATAGTCACAAAAATAAAAGTAAACCTCAAAAATAGTTTAATACTTGCTCATAATCACTTTTGTTTGAAATTTAAAATTTAGAACAATAGCATACTATTTTTATACTTAAACATTTTGCAAGTCACATTATTTGAGAATGTATGTAATGTTGATTCAATACTAATATAATTTAAAAAGCAATATAGATGTAAAAGACTAATACAAAGTTCCTAATGAAGTATGTCAAAAAATAGTATCATTCTATAAATTGAATTTAACTTAACTCTAAACTATCAAATCTTCTTTTAAATGAAATAAATTACATGTATTAAGTATTTACCATTTGTTTTTCTAGAGCTCTGAAACTTAGAATTAGAAAATAACAGCCGGGCGTGGTGGCGCACGCTTGTAATCCCAGCATTCGGGAGGCTGAGACCGGAGGATCTGGGTTCACGGCCAGCCTCAGCTACCTAGTGAGGCACTCCGCAACTTAGTGAGACTCGGTTTCAAAATAAAGAATAAAAAATAGGGCTGGGGGTGTAGCTCGGAGGTAGAATGCCTCTGAATTCAATCCCCAGTACCGCAAAAAAAAAAATAAAAAAAATAGAAAATAACATTTCAGTTGAAATTGTCTTTATATTCATTCTCTTGCTTTATCTGGAATTTAGTAAAGAAAACAGAGTAAAGACATTGTTGGGAGAAATAACTATGATTTTCTCTTATACAATTTTATATTTTTATACTGAAACTAGTTCACTTATCTGTTGTCTGAGAGGCTTAATCATCTCTAATGAATACTGGCGATATTTTTGGTTAATAGACTTTTTCATCTCATTAAGCTTTTATGAATTTTATAGGTTTTCAAAATAACTAGGTTGAATTTATTCACACTTATGCTCAACTAATGGTTTATTTTACTTTGCTCATGTATGACAGTAATCAAAAAGTGATTTTAAATAACTGTTTTCTGACCTTTTTATCGTACTCTGCACATTAGTATTTCTCAGTTGCTCAGTGAAATATGACTACTTACATCACATTTTGACTCAAGATCAAAGGCCATACTAAATGGAAAAATGCCGTTTGATTTTTCTGAGTACAGCTTCCAACCTTGCAAAATTTTTTTATAATGGAAAAAGAAAGGGAAGGGGAAAGACAAAAAAAAAGATAGGAAGCACAGAGGATAGACAAAAAGAAGGACAAAATGAGACAAAGAGAGATCCAAGGAGGGTGTAAACATTAATTCAAATGGGTATATTGAGTCTATTGCTCATATTATTAGCCTAAATTTGTTTGAATAACCATCTCTGTAAAAGAACCCTTTTGATTTTAAGTACCCCTGATCTCAAGGATTTCTGTCAGAGGGAGCCATATAACACAGATTTATACTTTATTTCTGAAGGAGAAATAGAAGTATGAAGAGATATAAAGCATTACTCAGAAAAGTAAATTAAAACTAACAAATAAGAACAAGAGATGAGCAATAATTTCAGTTTTCTTTACTGAGTTAGCTTGAGTTATAAAAGAGTAATAAAGCAACTTAGAAAATACAGTAGTAACATATACACGAAAATGATTCATGTTTTCAGGAAAGCAAAATGAGACAGAACATTTGAATAAGTTATCTATCATCACAAAATTATGAAGTGATAGAAAAAGGAACCTGATTCTAGAACACTTGGCATCAAATAACTTGTTTCTTTCCAAAATTTGAGAGGGAAAAATAGAAGTTATTCTTGTAAGGGTACATTTTCATAAGATTCTATGTTCCCTTGAGTATATTATAATTTTGCTTTTATTTCTGAGAACATTTAATCTTTTCCTCCATTTACTTTCCTGATTTTAATTAATTTTTATCACATTTTTCCATTCTGTAAAAACTGTTCTTAGGTTTTATTTTTGTAAATTTCCATATTTTAATTTTAATAGTATCTCCATTATTTGTTCATAAATATAATTTCCTTCTAAATTGAACTACTCTGTTTTTACTTCAGTTTATAGGGTCTGTTTTAAAGGAAAATGCTATCTTTTGATGTAAATTATTAATACTTATTGATGCTTATGTTTTGAACAGAATTTATGTGCATCTTCTGTTACTCTACAAACAATAGGTTATCTTAAGCAATGACTTCTTTTATTTTTCTCTTTTTCTTTTCTTTTTGTTAAGATAATATTCTCTGTGCGATTTGACAGGTTGATCTTTTTGTCTTTAAAATTTCTCACTATCCCTCTTTTAATTATTTTTTCCATTCTCTTGTCTCCAAAGTATCTTATTTCTTTTGTTTCCAAATGATCATGGTTTTAAAAAAGGATTATATCACATTCCCCACATTTCAAAACAACTTCTGTATAATATGCACTTATATCTACTAAGACATTTTTCCTGTATTTTCACAGTGAGGGGAATTTTTGTTTCTTGAGGGATACTTTAACTCAATATTTTCTTTCTGTTGTTCCATTCATACTACCCAAGCAATATTGAGGATATTTTCAATTTCCATGTGTTTGTCTCTATATTGTTGTAAACCAATATTCCAGAAATTCATAGCTATCTACTTCATTAATTTTCTCCCTACAGGTACCTCTTTTAATATTTATGCTTTAAAAAACACTAATATTTTTCTCTTGCTTGTGTTTATTTTAGACACAATATTTTATACTGATGGTTCCTACCAGCAACTTCTAGATTTGTAACAAATTGTAAAATAATTTATTGTAAAATAACAGCAGTTTTCTTAATCACTAGCTCAGATTTTTATTCAGTGATTTTTCAATGCATACAGATTGAAAAGTTTTTTTTAAATCTACATATTTTGGCATTAGATAATAAAAACCACAAATTTAGTCATGTGAATCTCATTTTCAGGGTAAACAGAACTTCAGCAATTTCATTCACTACTGACTATGACTGTGTATATATATTTACATACACAGTCACGTAAGAAAATTTGCCCTTTCTTTACAAGTGACAAAATAGAAATATGTTTCTATCATACATTACTCTGAAATTTTCTGATTTGGTATGGTATTAAAATATTTCATTAAACATAGGCTAAAAATTCCTAGAGATGAAAATGAATTTATGTATCAATTAAATACTTTCAATCTTATGCAAAACACCACCCACCCCCAACACATTGCAGGATATTCAATACAAGAAAATTGGCACTAGTGAAGACTCAATATGACCAAAAGCTACAATTTTACTACAAATTTATTATTGTTTTGTTTAATGAAAGACATATACCATCTTTTACTAAATTCTATATATCCAGCATTTTTCCTTGTATATGAATCACTAAAAAGAAGACCATATTATTAAAGTATGGCAAGATAAGTATCATCATTATAAAAATGCAATTGCATTTTTCTTCCTTGAAAGGTACCCTTTTTTTTTACTTAATTTAATTCTTATTTATCACTAGCCAAAAAATTTAAAACAACATTTTAATAGATATTATAGTCAAATTACCATTTCCAATATGATGAGATCATAAATATGCAGTCTTTGAGCTCACTGGAATTTCCTGTAACTTTAGTGTATTTTAATGCATCAATTTGTAATGCTACTACAGGAATAGCTCATATCTCATGACAGGACTATTAGAAGAGGGACCATGAAGAGAGCCAAATGGCAAGACAGGCTGCCTCTAATAGGTAAATACAACCCTTGTAACAAAGAAAACAGGATCACAAGGAAATTTATTCTGTGGCAGTTTTAAACATAGTTGTGAATTCTGTGATACTCTTCTCATCAAAGCTCAGAGTCAGTCTCCTCTCATTAAAAACTGAAAAGTTTTGTAGCTGCTTTGATAAATTCCTTTTACCAAAGGAGTACGAGAGGCTCAAAGGTGTTGGTAACACATTTGCAAGTCATATATGTGCACATGACTCCTTGTTATTACTATTTAAATTGTATAATAATGTTTTTATGAGATGAAGCACAATACAAATTTTAAAACATTAAGAATATAACTTGCCAAAAATCTAGAGCTTCTTATAAATACCATAAAATTCCGTTTTAATATCACTTAGTTTTTTAAGACCAGGCATTTCTGCTCACTGCTGCATCTCCAGTGCCTTTGAAAATAGGCGATTAGAGAAGGCTGATGAAAAAAATGGATGATAACACATAACATAAACAAGCCTAGAAGGGAAAATTACATTGGAATTTCACTGTATCACTATCAAATCATCATTTTAAAAATATGCAGAAGTGAAACCATTGACTTCTTATTGATCAAGATACTTCCATTGACCTGCTTTCCTATAATACTCTTAGAACTGCAAACACTTCTTTCATAATCTCAGATTGGCCTCTTTACCTTTTGACCACATTCCTATTTCTAATCATCCACTCAAATTCATGTTTTTTACTCAGATATGATTTACTGTATTCAAAAGATATGCTTCCACTACATGTAAGAAGGAAGGAAGACATGTATTCCACAAGTCAAAGTGATGGGTATCTCCTAAATAAAAGAATGGCGGGAAATTAATTTAACTCATCTTAGTTTAACCCCAAGGACCATTTATAAAAAGGACAAAGCTCAAAGAAACAAACTTATAAAGAAAAACTGTTTTAAGGAAAATAAGAAAATAAAAGTTATTCAGCTAAAAATAATTTTAAAAAATGTGAATCTCAAGAGAGCTAATCTAATCTTGAAGTGAGGAAAATTGTCAGTTTCAAACACTGGATTGGAAAGTTTTGTTTAAATTTATCTTAGAGAGTAAACATATTCTAAACTCATTAATCAATATAATTGTCACTTAAAACCATTCTTAAATATAGTTTCCAAGCTAGCTCAGAAAGTAGAAGCTATTTAAAAAAAGAAAATATTATTCCTGTCAATTTATGATGGATATTTTATAATATTATAAGTTTAATTGATTTAAGTCAATATAGAAAATATATATTCAGTGTTAAGATATATAAATACTTATGAAAATAATATTCATTTTGATTAACTTTATGTGTTAAATATCATGGAATTTGTTAGTGATGCTGAAATTAATAAATTATAGATACTCCCTGTCATTACCAATTAGCATAGTTGAGCAAGAAAAATAGATATATTAAGCACTTATTCAGTGCTACAGGTAAATATTAACAAGATCATTTGCATTCCCAGTGCACAGCCAATATTAAGTTGCCAAGGAAGGTAATTCTGAGTAATTATTGAAATCTACTTGGTGAAGAATGAGAAAAGAGAGATAAGCACTTCAGACAGATAAAATCACTTACACAAATACACTAAGATGTCAAACAATATGAGACATCTGAGGAATAAAGTATAATGAAACTAAAGTATGTGTGAATTGAAGGTGTGATGAGATATCACTAGTGAAAATACAAACTTAAATTTACATAAAAATTGAAATGCTTCCCATGCATAGTAAACCATATACCTCATAGGACATAAGTTATATTTTATTTCTTTGTAATTTGTCTCTTGGTGAGGGGTAAAATATCAAATGACAGATATTTTTCAATTATTCTAACCAAACACCCTCTCCTAGAATTTAACAATTTATATGTATACAAAAACTTGTATTTAGATTTGCTATAAAAACCAAAAATCAACCTTGAAAAAGAGAATTTGTCATTACTATTTCCTTGTTGTAGCTTACAAAAGAATATTTTAATTTTTGTCATTCAAAGATAATCTTTTATTTTATAATGACGAGAACTAGACTTTTTTTTTTTTTTTTTTTTTTTTTTTTGCAGTATTGGTGATTGAACCCAGGGACATTCTACTTCTGAGCTACACCTTCAGCCCTATTTTTATTTTGAAACAGGGATTCACTAAGTTGCAGAGGCTGGCCACCAACCTGCAATCCCCTTGTCTCAGCCTCCCATGTACTGGATTACAAGCATGCACCACCACACCCAGCTAGATTTTTCTATTAGTTCCAGATGCTCATAATTTTCTCTGTTTCTGTTTCCTAAAAGTCCCATTTTATGATAGATTAAAATTTTATATATATATATGATTTCTATTTCTCATAAGTGTTAAAGGATATTATATTTTCTAGTGAATTAAAACGAGGAAAAATCTTTAGGACATTGGTCTTGGCAATGATTTTTGTATATGGCACCAACAACAAAGGAAACAAAAGCAAAAATAGTTAATTTGTAAGCTTTTGCATGGAAAAGGAAAGACTCAACAGAATGAAAAGGCAGCCTATAGAATGGGAGAAAATACTTCCAAAACATATATCTGGTAATGGGTTGATATCCAAAGAAACTGTTACCAATCAATAGTAAAAAGTCAATTATTAACTTAAAAATAACCCAATTGAAATAGGAGTAAAATATTTAAATATATATTTCTTCCAGAATGAAATACAAATGACCAAGAAGCATATTAAAAGATGCCAGCAGCAACAGAAAAAAAGCAAATCAAAACTGCTGTTTGATATCATCTTATACCTGTAACAGTGGCTATTATTCAAAAATATACAATAATTATGATATCTATTGGTCAATAAGTGAAGAAAAGAGAACCTTTGTGCACTGTAATTGTAATGAAAAATGCTGTAGTTAATATGGAAAACAGTATGAGATTCTTCAAACATCAAAAATAGAACTATCATATGATCTATCAATCAAATTTAATATATATTCAAAATAATTAGAATTATAATTTAGAATGTATATTTCCACTCCCATATTTATTGCAGCATTTTTCACAGGTGATAAGTTGTGGAAACAACCTAACTATCCATAGATGAAAGAATAGGTTTTAAACTATGATATATAAAGTGGGATACTTTTAAGCCATAAACAAGAAAAAAACCTTCCATAAGTGACAATGTAGGTAAAACTTAAAGAAATTATGTGACATGAAATAAGTCAGTCACATTCCACTTACATTAAATATATACATAGTCAAATTTTGGAAATAGAAAGTAGAATGGTGGTCTCCAAGTGGTTGGGATGGGGGAAAAAGGGAGTTATATATAGGTATGAGGTTTCAGTTATGTAAAGTGGAAGGAAAATTGTTGAAATATTGTGTACAACATTGTGTTTGTACTTAAAAGTCCTGTGCTCTACAATTAATACAATTTATTAAGAGGGTAGATCTCATGTTATGTGGACATGAGATATTTTTGCCAAGATACCTGGAAAGAATATTTCATGTTAAGTGAACAAAAATATCCTTGCCAGGAAACTTGTTGTAGGACCTTCTAAGTATTTCTGTTCACTTCCCCATCTGATATGTTCTGAGTTCTGAAGATTAGTTTCTGATATGTTCTGGGTTCTGAAGATTAGATTTATAAACCTATTGCCTTATTTCCTGTGCAGGGACATTACACTTGTGTGTATGGTCATGTGTTCACATAAGTAAAACACATTTCGCACATTTTTTAACACATTTTCCACTTCTGTTAACTAAGAAGCATATAAATGTGCTATATATTCATCATTTCAAAGGGACAGCTAACTTTATTCCCAAGGTATAATGCTTTATTTTTATATTACTTTTATTATCTTCTGAGGTTTTATTATCTTTTCATCAATTGGATCAACTGTACCACCAACAAATCCTGGTGAATGATTGAGCTATTGGTTTGTTTTAGATAGGCAGAAAGAAATACCTACATTTTAAAGCCCCAAACTTCCCTTCTCTCTCACTACCTCTGCATACTATATGCCTTCTCCCTTTCACGTCATGTTTTAAGTTTTGCAAAAATAAAAAAATACAACTTGTTTGTTTGCGTGATTGATGATTAATTATGTTATTTTAACTGGATTGCTGTTCCATGGCTTATAAATAGCTCCATCTAATATTCCTGATTCTCCTAGGGTTGCATAGCAGATGAAGGCTCCAATAGTCTGGGATAAAGAAGTATCTATTGGAGCTTCAAGATCTGCTAACATCTATCAGATTCTAACCTCCTACAGTAACAGAGAACTAATTGATCTTTGGATGTTTTTAGCACTAAATTCTCCTTGGAGACCTTGCATGAATTTCATCCTGTAGTTTCATCCTTTCAGGGCATTTTCTTACTTTCCAGACAGAGCTTACTTTACATGCCTGGCTGCTATTTTTCCCCAGTAAGTTCATCCCCTCCTTAGTGCTTCTTGCCTCAATCTCCACAGATTTGTGGTGAAGCTGTCGTCTCAAAAACTGCAAGAGGATAATCAGGGGACTTGTCTCTGAAGACAGTTTTTAGAGGTAGTGACAAAAGTTTCCATCAACTTTGAGAGTGGCAGTAACCCAGTCAATAAGAAATGGGAGAAAAAAGGTCAGAAGAGCACTGAGAACAGAGATGACATTCTCATCGCTAAGTACTGAATTAGAAATACATTCGCATAACTCTGGTTTAAGATTAGTTTTATAAAAAGAAAAGAAAATTAGTGGCTTTTAGCTTTAAAATTTAGAACAGAGGCAAGATCTTACAGAGTCTTTGACAAGCATATGTTTTATCTAAGTTTCATTTGCATTCTGTCCTGCTGGAGCATTCTTGACAAGTGTGCATGCTAGGACATCTCTGAGTCTGTGAGGCGTGAAGGCAGAGGTGTGAATGTTTCTATTTGACTCATGAAGAGGAGAGAACAAAGTTGGCTGCTTTGAGTCAATGCTGCTGCTGTAATAGTAGCTATTTATATTACCTCCATTATAGTTAGATATACAAATATTTTCATTACAATGCCAGTCACAGGAAAATTGAGTGATCTTATAAGCATGCAAACTTTCTAAAAGTTCATAAAAGAAGATAACTGTTAAGTAATGCTTATTTAAGTCATCTAAAAATCAATTCAGCTTTGTTTCTACATGTCTAAGATCAGTAAATCAGACACTATGTGATGTCTTTGGTGGATATGATTGATTCATTGATTTTTTCAATAATATAACATTTTTAGTACTACTACATTAGCTCTCTATACTCATTTCAACTTAAAATTGTTTTGTTGCCATTTACTGAAGCTAGAAATGTTGATTTTTGCTACTAGTATTCTTTTTTAAAGTTGTTAAAAAGGAAGAGAAGGATCTGAGTATTTAGTGTAAATTGCAATAATTACTGACTGAATGCTATTATAGAAATGTCTTTTGCTTCTGACCTAGTATGTTATTTAGTGATATCTTGAGTCTTGACATATTTCGTGTGGGTGGATAATTAATTCTAACTAGTTTAATTTAATACTAGTCTATTTTGGAATGGTGTTTCTAAGTATATATTATGCTGAAAGTTTACTGTTATTCTCTTTAAACTTTTATTATGCTAGTTTTATTGGTAAAAGGATATTTATTACTGTAAATTTATAGAAGATGATCTTTCAACATGTAGTCTGTATTGGAATTTAAATACTTAATCTTTAAGCCAGGCATGGTAGCATACACCTGTAATTCCAGTCCTTGAGAGGCTAACACAGGAGGGTCACAGGATCCAGGCCAGCCTCAGTAACTTACAAATATTCTGTTTCGAAAATACAGTTTAAAAAAAGGCTAAGAGTGTAGCTCAGGGTTAGAATGCTCTGGGTTTCATCCCTAGATCTAAAATAATAATAATAATAATAATAATAATAATAATAATAATAATAATAATAAATAATAATAATAATAATAATAATGAACTTAGTTCTTTATATTTTGATAGTAGTGTTGAGTCATAACTTGGAATTTTATACATGTCAATTCAATATATTTCTGTTTTAAGAAGGAATAATATGGGCCGGGCGTGGTGGCGCACACTTGTAATCCCAGCATTTGGGAGGCTGAGACCGGAGGATCCGGGTTCCGGGCCAGCCTCAGCTACCTAGTGAGGCACTCCGCAACTTAGTGAGACTCGGTTTCAAAATAAAGAATAAAAATAGGGCTGGGGGTGTAGCTCGGAGGTAGAATGCCCCTGAGTTCAATTCCCAGTACCGCAAAAAAAAAAAAAAAAAAAAAAAAGAAGGAATAATATGTTAAAATTATTCAACAAAGAGTATTTTTTTGGTGGGTTTACTTTTGAAATAAGTTAACCTAACTCATGGAGATAAAATGTCTCCATATTAGTCCAGTTTTTAATATTATTGCTCAAATATTTTAATGAATATGTACTACCCTAGGGACTTGTTCCATGGAAAATTTTAAAACTAAATTTAAATTTTGGAACTCTTTAGAAACAATAATTTAAGTACATATCTTTCTTATTCCTTTTTCTTCACATTTTAAAGATAGTATTATATCAAAAGGAGATAAATACCACAAAAGCACACACGTTATTTGATTAACATCTTACATAAAAAGTGATTGTGCTTCATTATAGCAGTTTATGTCCTTTATTCCTAATATTGAACTGTGTTACTTTATAAAATATTGATGTATCTGAAAAGTTTAGGTAATTTAATTTCTGCTTCCAAGAAATATGCTTTGATTTGCATTGATTTTCAATGAATTTCTTCAGCCTAATACTTGATACCCTTACCTGCTGAACACTTTGTAGAAAATATATGGACACTTTGGAAGAGCAACACAAGACATTATACCAGAGTCAATGGATCAAAGACCTGGAAGTCAGGCCAGAGACCTTGTTGCTACTTGAAGAAGGCATAGGCCCAACACTTCAACACATAGGCACAGGTAAAAACTTTCTCAACAAGACCCCAAAAGCACAAACAACTCAAAGGAAGATCAATACATGGGATTCCATTAAACCGAAGAGCTTCTGTGCAGCAAAGGAAACTATCAAGAACCTCAACAGAGAGCCCACAGAGTGGGAGAAAATTTTGCCAGCTACTCTTCTGATAGAGGACTAATATCTAGTATATACAGAGAACTCAAGAAACTCACAGCTAAGAAAACAAATAACCCAATCAAAAAATGGGCAAAGGATCTAAATAGACACTTCACAGAAGAAGAAAGAAGAAATACAAATGGCCAATAAATGTATGAGGAAATGTTCCACATCATTAACAGTCAGAGAGATGCAAATCAAAACTACTTGAGATTTCACCTAACTCCAATCAGAATGGCAATCATCAAGAACACAAACAAAAACAAATGCCAGCGAGGGTGTGGAGAAGTGGGAACCCTAATACACTGTTGGTGGGATTGCAAACTTGTGCAACCACTTTGGAAAAAATATGGAGGCTCCTCAGATGAATGGGAATGAACCTACCATATGATCCAGCAATACCACTTCTGGGTATCTACTCAAAAGAACGGAAACCAAACTATCAGACCAATGCATGTGTATCTATGTTTATAGCTGCACAATTTACAGTTGCCAAACTATAGAACCAGCCAAGATGTCCATCAACAGATGAATGGGTTACAAAACTATGGGAGATGTACACAATGAAATTTTACTCAGCCATAAAGAAGAACAAAATAATGTTATTTGCAGGGAAATGGATGGAACTGGAAAACATTATATTAAGTGAGATTAGTCAGGCACAAAAGTAAAAAATCCTATGCTCTCCCAAATATGTGGAAGCTAGGGAGAAAATGGGACATAAGACAAACTCCAGATAAAGAAGGAGAATCCTTAGGTGAGCAAAGAATTTGACTTAACGGAAGGTGATGGGGGGAGGGGGGACACCCTAAAGAGCATGATGTACTTTCATGAACACATCAAAGTCAATCATTAAACTGAACTTGAGAAGAAGGGAGGAGGAGGGAGGGGGTGGGAATTAGGGAAGGGTTAACTGAGAAATGTGTGCATGCATGCCTTTACCTTTACCAGCTTGACCTAACAAAGATGTATGATTACAATAAAAAAATGGACAAAGGATCTAAATGGACACTTCACAAAAGAATAAATACAAATGGCTAATAAATGTATGAGGAATGTTCCACATCATTGGCAATCAGGGAGATGCAAATCAAAACTACCCTGAGATTTCACCTAACTCCAATAAGAATGGCAATCATAAAAAACACGAGCAACAACACCTGCTGGAAAGGGTGTGGAGAAGTGGGAATCCTAATACATTGTTAGTGGGACTGCAAACTTGTGCAACCACTGTGGAAAACAGTATGGAGGACCCTCAGATGAATGGGAGTGAAACTACCATATGACCCAGCAATACCACTACTGGGTATATACCCAAAAGAATGGAAACCGAAGTACCAGACCAATGCATGTGTATCTATGTTTATAGCAGCTCAATTCACAATAGCCAAACTATGGAAGCATCCAAGATGTCCATCGACAGATGAATGGATTACAAAACTATGGGATATGTACACAATGTAATTCTACTCAGCCATAAAGAAGAACAAAATCATGTTATTTGCAGGGAAATGGATGCAACTGGAAAACATTATGTTGAGTGAGATTAGCCAGTCACAAAGAGCAAAAAAGCATATGTTCTCCCTAATATGCAGATGCTAGGGAGAAGATGAGGCATAAGAGGGTCTCCAGCTGAAAAAGAGACCCTCGATAAGCAAAGAAGTTGATTTAATCAAAGGGGAGTGATGGGGAGGGAGGACACCCTAAGGCACAGGATATACTTTCACAACTCTATCAAGGTCACTCACTGAATTGAACTTGAGAGGGAGGGAGGGCGAGGGAGCAGGGTGGGAATTGGGGAAGGTATCAAATGAGAAATGTGTGCAAATATGTCGTTAACAATTTGTACCTAACAAAGTTGTATGCTTACAATGCATGTATTTCTACAATTAAAAAATGCACCAATTAAAAATAAATAAATTATAAAAAAGAAGAAAAAAATGTGACACTGATTAATCTTGTGATAAAGCATTCTCATATTAAGTTGTAACATATGTCCTATTCAGAATGAATGTATACTGATATGGTTTGAATTTTTTTGTATTCAGATATTTGGGTTTTGTTAAAATAAAAAGCAGTTGTACTCAGCTGATTATCTCCAATATATATACCTACAATGAATTACACGGATATGAACTCATGATTTCATTTTTTCAGGGGGCATTGAGATTTGAACTGAGGCATTCTACCTCTGAGCTACATATCAAGTCTAATTTCATTTTTTATTTAAATCAGGATTTTACCAAGTTACTGAAGGCTCTCCAAATTGCTAAAGCTGGCCTCAAACCTGTGATACTCCTGTCTAAGCCTCTCAAGTATTTGAATTAGATTCATGAAATACTATACACTACTAAAATTAATTTTTCTTAAAGGAAGGTCCTTATTTAAATCACATATTTGAGGTATTTGGTACAAGTTATTTATAGCATAAATAACAGGCAGATTTTCTAACAAATGCTGGAAAGTAAACAAAAATGAAGATGGAAAACAACTTTACATAAAACTATTTTACTAACAAATAAAAAGTATAATCTGCATTCTTAAAAAAGCACATTTCTGAATGAAAGGTGTCATTATCAGAAATGACACCTTTATTTCACTTTCACTCATTAATGCAGACATTTTTAATCATGAATCATATGTTTTCTACTAATATCTTAAAATATATCTGTCACTATGCTGGAATATAGCATTAAATAGTAGTTAATCAATTATCTTGATAAACTCAGCAAATCTACAAAAGTCATAACTTTCTGTACTCAAAATAAAGTGAACCTGGCATCAAACAATGAAATGGAATATAAACAGACTGAATCCAGATGTACAGTCATCAAGATGCAAGTTAGTGATCTACAGGAAAGGTATGTGATTTATGTGCTTTGACTGAGAAAGCTTAAAAATGGTTGGAATTAGATCAAGTAGACAGGAAAATTATCAATAGGAATACTACACTGAATTATTTTTCCCAGCCAATACCTGGAACAGTCTGTGAGTAGTATTACAATCAAATAAACCAATAGAATTGCCATTAATGGCTTGCACTCATGCCCTACTAATAAAAATTGACAAGATGGATAGTATGCAAAGAGGGAATAAAGGTTTGAAGTCTAAATTGGATAAATTAGCAGAGAAAGTTAATAATCTGGAAACAGCAATCGATTGCCCAAAGGAACAAACTGCTAGCATTGACTGAGTCATTACATGAAACTCAAAGGAAATGACACACTCTAAAAATCCTGCTCTGGTGGGAGGGAAAGGAAGGTAAAGTTTTGTGATTTTAACTAGAAACCACTGAGAACTATACATGCACCATAAACATCAAATTTACTTCAGGGAATAAAAAAACTAACCAGGTAGCCTACTGGAAAAACAATGATTCCAAAGTCTTTAAATTGAACACAGAATGAAGTTATCTAATTTCTCAGGAAAACAACAGGGATTCTACACTCTTTCTTTGTGTGCGTGTGTGTGGTACTGGGAATTGTACTCAGGGGCATTCTACCTCCGAGATACACCCCCAGTCCTGTTTTTTATTCTTTATTCTGAAACAGGGTCTCACTAAGTTGCAGAAGGCCTCACTAAGTAGCTGAGGCTGGCCGAGAACCTGGATCCTCGTCTCAGCCTCCCAAGTACTGGGATTACAAGCTTGCACCATCACACCTGGCTCACTCTTTCTTTCTTTCTTTCTTTCTTTCTTTCTTTCTTTCTTTCTTTCTCTCTCTCTCTCTCTCTCTCTCTCTCTCTCTCTCTCTCTTTCTTTCTTTCTTTCTTACTTTCTTCTTTCTGGTTTGTTTTCTGGAAATACCAATATGTTTTTAAGTTGACAATGGTGAACTAAACTGAAGTGATTCTGGTTTAATCTAAATAATCTTCTCCATTGTACAATTTTCATAGAATCATAAAATTCCAGAATTAGAAGTGCAGTAATAAAAGGACAAATTAAAAGTAACCCATCCTTATGATCATACTAATATTTTTAAACCTCCTTTTCTAGATTTATTATTCCTATTATTTTAATTTATTCTTGAATCTATAGTTACCTGCTATATAGAGTCTCCAGGAACCACAAAAAGTTAATATTTGCAAAATGAATATTGCTTAAATGTTCTTTGTTTTGAACTAAACTTTAAAATAGATAAAACAAATCTGTTTATCATAGAGCCCTTCTTCAGAATAGTCTTTGCCATACCTAGTTTTTCCTCTATTCTACAACATTATAAAATATTTTGAATAGTTTAGTAATAAAAAGAATATCTGGAATATATCATATGTAGTAATAGCTGAGTTCTTGGAACAGAAGTAAGACACAATACACCACATGCCGAGTTCCATTAAAAGTTTGGAATTTAAGAGTTCCACTTTAAGGTTCTCCACTGTGTTTGCCAGGCACACTGGTTTTCTTCTCTTCCCTTTTTATTTCCTACTGACTTTGTAAATAAAGTTTATTTTTTAATGCTGCAAAAAAAATTAGAAATTCTGGTATACTAAGAAGATATTGAGGAGGTACCAGAAAAGACACTCAAAAGCTAACAAAATATGTTAGGCAAATCTAAACTTATATTTTGGCTCTATATTTGTTCCACATCTGAAGAGTGATATTATTCAAATTCAGCAGAGGAACAATATGAATAATTAGTATATTACTCTGGCTAAAAAGATCAGAGGTGTCTCAATGGTGCACTGGTGCCCTGGTAGACTGACTATAATGGACTACTCTGGAGCCCATTAAAGAAAATTGAATCACAGTAAAAAAAAAAAAAAAAAGCTAGACCATGGAAATATTCACTAACAAATATTGAAGTTATTTTGTTATTTTCAGGACTATTCCCCAATTTTATTAATCAATATTTTAGCTTTGAAGAATGGATTCTGATTACTTTACTGAGCCTATGCCACTACCTCCAGATAATAGATTTAGTTTTCTTAGCAGCTTTTCATTTCTGTAACTTAAAAGCTAAGGAATTTGAGGTTATTCTATTTCTTCTTCAACAAATTAATGTTTTCACATAGAAAATATAAATATACACACATATCGAAAAAGAAAAAAAAGATGTACACATATTACTTACTCTAACAAACTCTTACTTTTCTAATAGCAGGCTAAAATGTTTGTCCAAAATTCACTAACTAGAAATCCATTATAACAAATGCCCAAGCATACACCAGTGAAAATATTTACATAATTACAAGTTCAGAGGAAAGAAAATGTCTTGCATTACATTTGCAGCATGATCATTCTTCTAATAAGATATTTTATGCAACTTTCATTTCAATAGGTAAGTGTTGCATCCCACGAAACATGGGGTAGACCAAGCAGACCAGCTGCCTTTGCTTGCCCCGGCCAAGCGAGAAGGAGAGTGTAGACGGCTGGGCCCACCACCCTGGGGAGTCGAGATGACTCCCCCAAAAACCGTACCAAGCAGGGAGTCTAGTCAGCGATCAGGTACTGCAGAATCTCAGCTTTATTCGAACAAGCAATAGTATATATAGGAAGGTCAGATAAGGAGTTGAAGCTGGGGCAGAAGCCAATGGGAACAGATCTCATCACCAGTTGCTGCAGGGGAGGGAGGTAGGCCATTTCTTGACCCAGAGGTTTTCCTAGGGGTCATATCTGACCAAAAAAGGTCAGAGCCTGTGAGTGCCGAATGCCACATGACATGGGCTGTCCCTACAGATAAGTATATATTTTGCCTCCCTCCAATAAATACTCACTCTTTCCCTTCAAGCTATTACCTAATTGCAAAGGTTACTACAGCTTCCAACTTCATCTTTCAGTCACCAAATCTCAATCATTGAATCAACTCTGACATTGAGAAAACACCTTAATCTTTTTATTTTATATTTTAAACACCATTTTTGTAATATAATGTATGATCTCATTGTTAACTTTTAAGCACATTTTAAAAGATGGATAATGCAATTAATTATTACTATATTGATAAGCACTATATATATATACACATTTATGAACAGTTAAATATTTAAGCAATTTATTCTGAAAATTATCTACTATTTGTAGAGATCATCAGTGGTATGTTATATAGAAATCAGAGAGGATTTTAAGAATTTGGAAAGAAATTGGTATGAGCTTTTGGATGAACTAAGGATTTGTTGTTATTTTTACCACTTAATATAATGGAATACAAGCTGGGCATGGTGGTGCATACTTTTAATCCCACCATTTAGGGGGCTGAGACCAGAGGATCCGGGTTCATGGCCAGCCTCAGCTACCTAATAAGGCCCTCAACAACTTAGTAAGACCCTGTTTCAAAAATAAAAAAAATAAAAAATAAAAATAGGGCTGGGGGTATAGATCAGAGGTAGAATGCCCCCAAGTTCAATCTCCAGTACCCCACACCCACACACACAAATATGTATATATATATTGGAATACAGGCTTCTACTCTTTGAAAATTGACTGTTTAGTATGTCTCAAAAACTGGTTTGAACCAGATAATTTACATGTCATACTATATATAATTCTTCTTACTTTATAAATTTAATATTTTACTCAATGTTGACTCAGAATTTTCTCCTTGTTGTCAATAATTTAGGAAATATCAAGTTTATACAAGTAGTTTTTGAAGATATTATCTTTATTGTTTTATAAAAATGAAAATTACCTCTGCTTTTCATTTTAGAAGTGCTTGATTTCATTACTATGGAGTGAGGAAGAGCAACAATGGCAAACACCACCTCCATCACTTGTGACCCACAACATTCCCATCAGTTAAATGAGCTCTACTATCCAATGGTGGGTTTCCTCCCAAACAAGTGAAGGCAAATAGAAAGTATATGTAAGGCAACCTGGATCAACAAAATACTATATTTATTTGCACTATCTAGTATTCTGTCAGTGAGAGAGACACATTTGCCTGTTTCACCCAAGAAGACTCAGAGATCACAGTCTCTGTAAAACTACTTTTAGATACTACTCAAAGCCATATTGAAATCTACCCTTTGTCCATTGCATAAATACATTTTAAACATTTCCCCATGTTCTCAAGGAAGCACAAGTAATTATGTCATATGTCTACCTACTATTAATTTTTGCACTTTTAAGTGAGGTGACCTTTCATTCTCAAAGGAGGATATAATGTGTTTTTTTGAATAAAAATTCTTACCAGCAAGGAAGTGAAACCCAAACCCAAGGATAATAAGACATTGTGTCTGGTCACAGTGATAAGGAGGGTTTTTAGCTAGGAGACTTTATTTCCAGATGCACAATGAGAAGAACTAAGCTCTAAGAGTTTGGAAAGATCCTGATTTCTCCAAGATATCAAGGCACACTTGTTTTTTTTCAGGCACAAAGTCAGGAATCTATTTAGGATTACTTTCCTAAATAATACTTAGGACTCAACAGGTGAGAGGAGGTCTTCTGGGCCAAGCGAGCAAGAGAGCCTCTTTGCATCCTTTTCAGTCCTTATATAGAACCCCCCAAAAGGGGAGGGCACACTGGAGGTCCAGACCTTCTCTTCCTCAGGCTTCTTAGCAACAATGGGTGGTGGCTGGCTGAGGTCTGACCTTTGTCCTCTCCTTGGATTGCAGGAATCTCAGGTGGGAAGAGGGGTCATTGAGATTAAGGGTGTGGGCCCACAGAGACTTCTAAGACCTGACGCACCCTATAGAGTGGAGTTAGAGATTATGAACTCTCCAGATTTTAAAACTATATTTTTCCTTTTCCTTCCCAATGTCTCCTTTCTACCTAAATTTTCATTTCATCTATTCTACCTCCTCATTTCCCCCCAACTTTTGGTCCCTTAATCTTAAGGGGTTGCAGAAAGATGAAGTTCTGTCCATAATTTCTTCACAGCTGACAAAGGGGCATTGACTCTGCCTACCCAGGGAATGTAAGTCTTGCCCTAACTAATCTAAGGGAGATGTAGGGACCTCAGGCATGTTTGTTGGCTGCTGAACCATAATCCTCTGATGTTCTGAAATAGAAGGCATAAACATGCAAGATATTAGTCTTAGACAACAGCAAGCTAAACAACAGAAAAGTATTCTGATGCAAGGTATACCAGCCAAGAAAAAGAAATATTTATCCCACCAGGATGTTAACCAATAACTTTCTGGAAAGTCCACCAAGGTAATATGGATGGACTGGAAGTGAGTGTTGGCCCACAAATCCAACAGGCATTTTTTTTCAATATCTTTGCCATACTGTTGTACCCAATACAGGAAAAAGTTTGCTTTTACCTGCAAGAATGATGTAAAGATTAGGATACAAATAAGTTTAGTCAGGATAGGCATAATGAAGTTACAAGGGAAAGAATAGGAATAAAAACTCATCCTGATTCAGTCTTCTTGAATAGTATGTTCAAGTCTTCTAGAGACTCACAGGAGTAGTATTCACATAACTTACTAGTTCCATAGTTCTTGGCATTCTCAATCATCAGGAAAAGTAAAAAGGGCTAACTTACAGATTAAAACCACCTTGGGAAAGCTATGGCAAGAGACCTTAGAGCCCTGGTTACTGCTTACTGCTCATTGCACTATTAAGAATTAGAATCGCTCCAAAAGCCTCTCTCCAACTGAGTCCTTATGAAATGCTTTATGGGAGATCTTTTCTAACCTCAGATCCTGTCACTGACTCTATGACCCAGGAGATGATTAAATATATAATTAATTTGAGACAAGTACAAAATGCTTTATTGGAATATGGAAATAGGATTTTTCCAACTCCCAATAATGTAACCTTCCTGACAAAAGTACAACCAGGTGATTATGTCTTACTCAAAACCTGGAAAAAGGACTCACCCTCAGATGAGGTTCTCCCAAAATGGAAGGGTCCTTTCCAGGTTCTTCTTAATACTCTCACAGCTATTAAGCTACAGGGACACAATTCCTGGATTCATACGTCTAGAATTAAACCTGTCCTTCTTGAGGCTTCACAGGATGAAGGCCCAAAATAGGCAATAAGCCTCAAGGCACACTGTTTAATGCTCACTTTAGGCATACAAGCCACATAATCAGATGACTCTTCACTTTCAGTATAAAATGTCCTTATCAATTATATGAAGCAGTGAATGAGTCCCTTTTGTTACCAAAATTCTCTCTAGCTTCCATATATGAGAAAAAAGATACAATCATTCTCTTTCTGAGACTTAATACTCTCTATTTCCATCCATTTTCCAACAAATAGCATGATTTTGTTCTTCTTTATACCTGAATAAAATTCTATTGTGTGTATATACCACAATTTAATTTTGATTGGCCAAAACTCAACCTAATCAAGGAGAGTAAAGGCAAGATAACTTATTTGTACTGTTACAGTGGTAAATCCCATGGGACAGGAAACTGCAAGGGGGAAATAGAAAATATCCACCACAATTAGTTGCATATAAATACTAGCCATGACTGCTGAGGTATGCTTAAATAGACAAATGAATCTTAACTAAGAGTGTACCAAGAGTGTACCAGCGCACTTGTAAATAATAGTCCACAAAATGTTCAGGGTCAGAGCCAATCTGATCACCATATTTTCTCATTTAAGGGAAAGCAATGATCAAAAATAAAAGTAAGGAGAATAGTGAACAATTAAAAAAAATGAGAAGATCTTATGCCTATGAAAATGCTATCCATCCTCACAAATTATATAAGGACTATGTCTATGTATCATGTACAGTGCATCTGCTCTTTCTTGGAAGTTAAATTACATAACTATATTAATATTTTGAAATACTACATGCATTTGTATTTAGTTAATGATGGGCTATAATAAATACATAAATGAGAAATGTCAACTGTTTAGGAAATATACAGCATAAAGAAGTATGGCATAATTTAATAAGATCAGTCAGACCAGGGCTTGAGGTGTAGCTCAGTGGAAGAGCACTTGCCTTTCATGTGTGAGGCTGAGGCCTTGGATGTGATTCTTAGAAAGAATTCTTAGGGAGGAAGGGATGGGGCTCAGTGAGAGAAAGCAATCTTAGAGGTTTTCCATTTCACATTAGAATATGGTAGTCTATGTTTAAATGCTATTATAATTCCATTTATGGTCTTATTTTTTCTAAAAAAGGAAGACACGTATTGACCAGAGGTTATATCCTTAGATCATTATGATAATATACAAGAGAGTACTTCAGCCTACAATCTACAAATCATGATTCATTTAACTTTGAGGCATAAAGTGAAGGTGTAGGTGGCAGAGCTGAACTACAAAGATTTTGTAAAAAGAAAAAAAAAGTCACATGATGCCATCCAACTAGGTAATATAAATAAGCTATTATTTGGAAAAAGTTAACAAATTGAGCCAGGCATGGTGGTGCACACTGTAACTCAATACTTGGGAGGCTGAGACTGAAGGATCTCAGGTTCCAAACCAGTCTCAGAAATTTAGTGAGGCTCATCGCAACTTTGCAAAACCCTGTTTCCAAACAAAAATAAAATAAGGATGGATGTGTAGCTCAGAAGTAGAATGCACATGGGTTCAATCCCCGGAACCAAAAAAAGAAAAAAAAAGGAAAAAATATTGGACAAACTAGATTTCATATTGAATAAATCTTTATCATCATTTCATTATTTTACCAAAGTTGTTTATAAAAGCCATATTCTCATTAATTGCAAATAGTTATTATATTTTACTATAAAACAAATTAATGCACATTATGGATTTTTTTAGAAAGGTAAAATGGAAACAAATTCACAGGAAAGTTTTTCTGAATATTATGATAACCTACAATTCTACAGTATTTCCATAAGAGTCAGAATATTAATACAGATGGTCTACAGTATTTCCATAAGAGTCAGAATATAATACAAAAGGATAAACAGTTCCTTTTTACAATTTACTCTATATTTAGTTGACCATGATACTACAAATAAGTTTGTAATTTAAGAAAAATAGGCTTTGTTTTAGCATATAATTAGCTTTTATAGTACACAGTATAATTTCAAAAACTGAAAAAAATTAGATCCAGAGGAAAAGTTTATGAAGCATTTAGACATAAACAACTCTATAGTAATGCATTATTAATATTAACTCATCTTGTCTGTCTATACCCATTATTTAGCTTGAGT
Organism: Graphiurus murinus; assembly: GCA_004027655.1. Taxonomy (NCBI): domain Eukaryota; kingdom Metazoa; phylum Chordata; class Mammalia; order Rodentia; family Gliridae; genus Graphiurus; species Graphiurus murinus. Next base: position 18,454 of record PVLC010003988.1, on the reverse strand, counting down.
TCTACAAAATAGAAGTGAAATTATTTATGCATGTTGACAAAGGAAAATCACAAAAGGGCTGGATAAATAATTGATAAGCTATTTTTTATGAAATAGTGGATGAGAGAATGCCATATGTTTTATGATGGGCTCTGAGTTAGAAATCTTCAAATTATTTTGAAAGAAAATAATTTCCTCTAATAATTGTATATAACACTAGTTGTTCAGATTAACTGGAAAATAAATTAGAAAGCTTCAATCTTTTAGAGTTTAAAATTTAGAAACAATATGATATAATTGAACATAAACAGACTTTATATTTTCTTTGTCCTCCTAAGTAATTTAACATAAGTATGCTGAGAAATGAACATGATATTTTTTCAGTTTAACCTAATGCAAACTGTAGCCATTACTATCATGTTTCAACTTTTGAAAAATAAAATATTTTTCAAGAATCTGTACTGTATATATGTGTATGTAAACATACATGTATGTATAGCTATTATTTTGTGAGAGAGAAAACAGTTTGTGCTCTTAGTTTTTGTTTTCCCAATTACCTGATATTCTAAATTGTTTTACTTAGATCTAATCATAAAATCATTAAAATCAGTCCAACAATCATTTAAATCTTAGTAGTTAAACAGTAGCATTATTGTTATTATATTTCATAATGAATATAATGAATGTTTAACTTTGTAAAATATCTTAACTGTGTGTGTATGGTGTATGTGTGCGTGTGTATGTGCATGCGCTCACGCACACAAGAGAAGAAAAAAGAGAGAGATTTGGCAGCAATAAAACATGCATTTGTAAAATTATTTCCAGCTATAAAGTAGATTTTCCTAATTATTTTAAGTGTAGACCTCATTTCAGAGCCAAGATCCAAGTATATTGTCTTGCCAAATTGGAAGAAATTAAAACTTGTAATATAAACAGATGGAATACAGATGCAAAGAAAGCTATAATATTGAAGATAATATATTCAAGTAGTTCTAGGATATGAGCCAGTAGAACATCCCAGGTATATGTAAGGCTAGAATCTTGTATCTCAGAAAATATAGAAATTTTCATAAGGAATGAGTTTTGATAGAGATGATATAGGGAGACATATTCTAAAATTCAAGATTCCTAAACATAGACTGAAGATGGAGATAATGTAATGCCTTTGCCCTCTTCTGGCTTTTCATAAAACAAGATGCAGGGATTCCATGTGAGTCGAAAAAATGCTCCAGGAAAAATCCTTTATATTTTATCATCTAGATCAATCCTCAAATATGACTCAACCCTTTGAGAGTTTTCTGATCTAGAACAAGAGAAGATTTATCAAAGCTTTGGAATTCATATCATTTAACACTTTGTTTTTATATACTCAGTAAACAGTTTATATTGTTTAAATGTTCAGTATTCAAGTGTTTGGAATTGAGGTTTTCTCTACATGTGACTGATAGGACCTTAATGTTTCCTTGAAATTAACTAAATTTTGGATAATCTTTTCCTTGACTATTTGGAGGTTTCTTGACTAAAAGTAGGTTTCTGACCTCCTTTTTCTTAGAACATTTACATTAGAAAACTTGTAATTGAACACGCTTTCTCTGGTCCTTTTAAAATGCTCTCTTCTAGCCAAGCATGGTGGCACACACTTGTAATCACAGAATTTGGGAGGCTGAGACCAGAGAATCCGCGTTTGCAGCCAGCCTCAGATATCTAGTGAGGCACTCGGCAACTTAGTGAGACCCTGTTTCAAAATAAAGAATAAAAAATAGGGCTGGGGGTATTACTTGGAGGTAGAATGCCCCTGAGTTCAATCCCCAGTACTGCAAAAAAAATGCTCTCTTATGATTTTGTAACTCAATAATGTCTTTATCAAGGATCTTGAAACCATTCCTTTGAAGAAAGATGGTGTTGCAAACTCCTAATTTCTCTGAGAGAATAGGAGTCTAATTCAATGGCACCAATTACCAAGCACAGATGTTCTAATCACAGAGGAAAACATTTGCAAGCTCAGAAAAAAATTAGATATTCTCAGAACATATCTTAGTTACAAACTTCAGAAGAAGTAGTCAAGGTGAGTTCTCAGGCAGCAAAGCTAATCTAAGACATGAAAGAGTAATAATAAACAGGATTATATGTAGAGAAAATCATATGTAAATACTATTTTTTTTTTTTTTTTTTTTTGCGGATACTGGGGATTGAACTCAGGGGCATTCTACCTCTGAGCTATACCCCCAGTCCTATTTTTTTAATTCTTTATTTTGAAACAGGGTCTCACTAAGTTGCAGAGGGCCTCACTAGGTAGCTGAGGCTGGCCGCAAACCCAGATCCTCCCGTCTCAGCTTCCCAAATGCTGGGATTACAAGCGTGCGACACCACGCCCAGCCTATAAATACTATTTTAAGAAAATCCTTGTAAAGGTAACAGGTAGTTTTTAAGCCAAAATTGCTGATATGAATTTTACTATACTGAAACATTGCTGGAGGACTCCATGTAATATGTGGTCTAGGCAAATATATATGGTAGAGTCAAAGGTTTAAGAATTGATTTTCAATTTTTAATTTATAAACATTTTGTGAATCTAGCTTACCGTAGGATCATATTATTTTCTAGTGTGTTCCTATTGAGTGAAGCAAACTTTATAGGTTTTAAAAGTTGTTTTTCTCTCTGACAAACAATGAATTCTACATTAATCATACAAACATAGTAATTATTGAATTTCTGTGCAGACAATCATATTCTTAGTAAATAACTATAGAATCCTTTCACTCGCTTCCAAATCTTTCTCCATGTTATGTCTTTTCAAAGGAGCACAGTCTTAAAGGATTATTTTGAAGAAGATATTTTGTGTTGCCATAATAACCAGGAAAGCAGCAATTCACTATGAGAAATATGACACAGATAAAAGCATTGCTTTAAGCAAGCAAACAAATGAATAAACAAACAAACACCCTTTTCCTATTAAATATTCCTGTCTTTGCTTTGGCTATTGTTTCTTCTATACATATTCAGAGTTCTTTTCTATTGAAAGACTTCATATAGATTTTTGTCCACCTTTTATATTCATATACATTCCCCTTACTTCCATTGTATTCCCAGAATTATATAGATAAATAAGTCAACAACCTACAATAATTTATCACTTAACCCTTAATTAAAATATGTCATAAAGTTCTTAAAATAATGTTAAAGGGACACTGGTTTCAGTTCTTACTTGTAATGAGCTAGAAAGATATCATTCCTCTACTTATAACAAGAAAAAAAAACTTTGGAAATTAAAAAGCAATCATTTTCTTATACCAGAGAACTAAGTTTTCAGAGCAAACCATCACTACAAAATCTGGAAAGATTCTCTTCAAGAGAGGATCCTGGTGTGGTGATGCACACCTAAGACAGGAGTATTGGAGGTTTAAGACCAGCACACAGTAACTTAGACTCTATTTCTAAATAAAAAATAAAAAGTGATAGGGATATAACTCAGAAGTAGAACACCACTGAGTTCAATTTCCAGTACCAAGAGAGAAATGAGAGAGGAGAGAGAGAGAGAGAGAGAGAAAGAAAGTCACCAAGTCTCTTTCTGAAGGAGTCTCAGGAGTCATCAACTGGCATAAAGATTTAAATGCTAATTTTGATAACTTACTGCCTAGATGTGGATAAGCACAAGAGCAGGAAACTCTTGGTCACCTAAGTTTTAGGAGAAACCCCACACATTCATGGAATTTTCTTCAAGAATCTCACTTGGTTCTCCCTATGAAGATTACACAAACATTTTTTCAAGGCTCTCACAAAGGGAAAAAACAAACAAACAAACACCCCACTGTTAAACATACACAAAGCCTCCCTCCACAAAAAGCATGAACACACCAAAACCTACTTTCTAGGACAAATATTTTTTTTTTCCTTGAATGAAATTCTAAAACTTTGTGCCAGCTGGTAGAAAATAATTAGTTCCTATTCTAAGCCCGTTTAGCCTTCCTGTATCACCTATAAAAGGTGATGGTATAGTCAACAGGAATCAAGACTTCAAGAAAATACTGGTAATACTTAATCCAGGGAAAGGGATATGGGACAGTAGGAAAAATAAAAATATATATTATTAATTTGGGGCAGCAAATTCTGTGGACATCAAGCTTTGAGACCAAGGCACGTACTTTTAAATTTATCATCTTTTGTTATTATTTTTCATTTGTATGCTGTAATCATACATCTTTGTTAGGTACATGCTAGTAGAAGCATACATGTACATATATCTCTTTAACCCTTCCCCAGTTCCTGTCCCATTAACTCCCCCATCCCTCCTTCTCATGTTTGGTTTAGTGACTGACTTTGATGTTTGTCATATAACCTTCAGTTAGGTCACCTTCTTTGCTTATCAAAGAATTCTCCTTCTTCGTCTAGAGTTATTCATATGACACACTTTCTCCCTAGCTTAAATTTATCAGTTGACTAATATTTCAAACACATGAATATAAAAAGAGTACAAAAGAATTTTTAAAATATTCTAAACTAGATGAAAAATATATTATCGATATTTTGGAAAAGTAGACAAAAATGTTTTAGAAGGAAATTTATAGCACAAATGTATATATTAGAAAATAAAAAATATGTTACTTGCCTAACCTTACACTTTAATAAGCAGTACAAAGAAAGGCAAAAGGAACAAAGAAAATAAAATAACTAATATCAAAAACTAATAAAATTAAGATAAAGGAAATAATGAAGGTAATAAACAAAGCTAAAATTTGGTTCTCTTAAAAGACTTAGAAAATTTATGAACTTCCAACTAGAATAAAAAAAGAGATAAACACAGTCATCAATATCATAGTGTATAGGAGCCATAACTACTACTCTCATGGACATTAAATAAATATAACTGTGTACTACAAGAAATTCCATGCCTTAAAATTTGATGACAAGGATAAAATTGGTCAGTTCCTTAAAAATCACAAAGTACTAAACCTTATATAAAGAGAAATAATCTCGTTATTACATAAATTTAATCAATAATATAAACAGATGAAATCTACCAAACCTTTTTTTTTTTTTTTTTTTTTTTTTGTGCTACTGGAGATTGAACTCAGGAGCAGTCTACCTCCGAGCTATACCCCCAGCCCTATTTTTTTTTATTCTTTATTTTGAAACAGGATCTCACTAAGTTGTGGAGTGCCTCACTAGGTAACTGAGGTTGACCGCGAACCCAGACCCTACAATCTCAGCCTCCAAAATGCTGGGATTACAAACGTGCGCCACCATGCCTGGCTCTACCAAACCTTTAAGAAAAAATAGCTGCAATTCTTCTCCATATTTTCTAGAGAAGAGAGAAAAGGTAACACTTTTTAATCCATCTTATGAGGCCAGTATTATAAATCAATAATCATACAAATACATAAAAAATTGCAATCCAACTTATCTCATGAACATAGTCTGGAAAATCTTTAGTATAATATATCAAAACTAAATTTAATATATTTCACAAATGAAAGACGGGGTCAACATTTGTGAGGCAATCACAATAGGTGTACAAACAAATTTGACAAGTTTCTTCACTGAATAAAGAGAAAATACAAATAAAATATATTGTGTTTTTCTTATTTTATAGTAAATGAAACACTTTCTACCTAAGAATTGGAAATGAGGCAAAAATATCTTCTACCAACACACCAACACAGTTCCTTTTTTTTTTTTTTGTATGTGTGTGTGTGTGGTACTGGGGATTGAACCCAAGGGCACATTACCACTGAGCTACATCCCCAGCCCCATTTTGTTTTATTTTGAAACAGGGTTTCCCTAAGTTACTGAGGGCCTCACTAAGTTGCTGAGGCTGGCCTTGACCAGAAATTCTCATGTTTTAGCCTCCAAAGTACTGGAATTACAGGTTTACATCACCATAGCTCGATTCAAAGCTGCTTTTAAACAGAATGTTGGCAGTCATTACCAACATAATAAGACAACAACAAGAAGAAACATACAACTTATGTAGAACTATTATGAAGTGTTATTATTCATTTATGTCATGATAGTCTAAATAAAACACAAAAAAATTAAAAAACTTAGAAATAAAATAAAAGTTCAGAAATAAAGTAATGGGTTATCAAGGTCATAGAATGTGAAGTCAATGTGCAAAACTCTACTATTTTTCCATAAGCCAAAATAGAATAATAGACGTGGAAGTTTTAGAAAATGCCACCACTTGCAATATCATAATTAAAAGAAAACTTGAGTAAACATCTATGTAACAATAACGCAACATAGAGTGGTAATAATAGTAATAATAAGAGTTTTATATGAAAAAAATACAAACCCTAAGGAAATAAACAAAGAATCTCAACAAATGAAACATTATATGACACACATGAATTGGATACTGCAATATTGTGTCACTTCTCAACTGAGTTATATAATCATTGTAACCTCAATCAACACCCCAGGAAACAATTTTGTAGTTAGTAAAAAAAGAGCTGATTATGAAATTCATAAGATATTTAAAAGACCAAGAATAGTCCACACGATGTTGAAATAGAAAAAAAACAACTAGAAGACACATAATACCTTATTTTTAAGACTTAGTATAAAGCCATAAAAGTCATGAGAGCATAGGATTGTTGTGATAATATACACAACGATCATTAGACAGAAAAAAGGGTTCAAAAAGAGATCTACACAAATATAGCCAACTGATCTTTGACAATAGAGCAAAAGGAATTCAATGGAGTAAAGAGTCTTTTCAAAAATACATGCATGCATATTTTGGACGACCATATATGAATCAAACAAAGAATAAAGAAACAGATATTATACCTCATACAACAGTTAATTCAAATAGGAAAGGCAATGGAATATATATTAGACAAATGATTTAAATAAAAAATATACACCATTTTTTTTTTACTTTTTGTGACTGACTAATCTCACTTAACATGTTTTCCAGTTCCATTCACTTCCCTGCAAATGACATGATTTTGTTCCTCTTTATGGCTGATTAAAATTCTGTTCAGGTTCATTCCCATTTTTCTGAGGATCCTCCATACTGTTTTCCAAATTGGTTGCATTAATCTACAATCCTACAAAAAATGTATTAGAGTTTCCAGTTCTCCACACGTTCTTCAGATTGTGTTGTTTGTGTTTTTAATGATTGCCATTCTATTGGGTTTAGGTGAAATCTCAGGATAGTTTTGATTTGTATCTCTCTGATTGTTAATGACGTTGAACATTTCCTCATACATTTATTAGCCATTTGTATTTCTTCCTTTGTGAAGTGTCTATTTATTTTACTTGTCCATTTTTTGACTGGGTTATTTGTTTTCTTAGTGATGAGTTTCTTGAGTTCTCTGTATATTCTGGATATTAGTCCTCTATCGAAAGAGTAGTTGACAAAAATATTCTCCCATTCTATTGACTCCCTGCTGAGGTTCTTGATACTTTCCCTTGCTGTACAGAAGCTCTTTGGTTAAATGCAATCTCACATTTTGATCTTCCTTTGAATTTTTAGTGCCTGGAAGCACCCTAATGCACATGATGTACATTCATATCAAATATATCAAAGTCAATCACTAAAACTGAACAGAACATAAGAAGAAGGGAGGATGAGGTGGGAATTGGGGAAGGGTTAACTGAGACCTGTGTGAGTATATATGTGTGTGTCTACCAGTCTACCAGCTTGTATCTCACAAATATGAATGATTACAATGCCAAATTTCTAAAAGTCAATAAAGAAACAAACAAACAAAAAAACATCAGTTGAATAGGGAATACCATCTGAACTTCAAACACACCAAAAAAGAAATATGGGAATTAAGCATATAATGACACTCTCATTATTATCTCTCTAGGTAAAAACATATTGAAAGAATGAGATGCCACATTTTAAATTCAAAAAAGTGATAATCCAAATCATTGGTGAGAATGTGAAGCAACAGCCTCAATTACTGCTTATTTGAATACAAAACAGAATAATAATTTTGAAAAGCATTTTTTCAGCTCTTTGCAGAAGTAAGATCATGCAAAAATCTGCATGTGAAAGCTATAAAACTTTATTAATAATCACATAACACTGGGAGCACCAGGTTGGTATTAGTTATCCTCTGTGAGGGTGAACATCAAAAACCTCCACTGTGATCATCTTCATGATGAAACTTATCAAAATAACAAGATTTGAATAATAGTCACAGCCAAAAGAAGTCAAATGAGACAAAGGGATCTGTTAGAAGCTCTTGGATCAGAAAAAGGGCTATGTAGGAAAACTAGTAAAATCTTATTGAAATATGGGACTTATCTGATAAAAAAGATATCAAATTCTGAGAACATGATCTATTGTTCTATGCTGTTTATGATAATTTACCATTCTGTGGCATTCCAACATTGCTATTTAAATTGTAATTATCACTGAATGTAGCAATATGTTAGGAAAATGGTTATGACTAGACACTGTAAAAGGTTACTGGCAGTATCAAATATTTTCTTTATGTTCATGAAAGAGAATCTATGTTTATTTATTTATGCATTAATAAATAGTATCTCCTAAATGCAGTATTTTAAAACAAACAGATAGAATACACAGTTCAGTAAACACTCTGTGAAACTTTGGAAAAGTGGCATCTAGACCAGATCTATATTATAATCAAAAGGGACAGATGGATGATGGACTAGAATTTAAAGGAAAAACACCTAATGTCTACACATGTAGAAAAATGAATTTAGATAATTACCATATTGCAAATGTAAATGTAGATAGATTACAATCCAAATGTGAAAAATAAATAAAGCTAAAAGGGAAATATAAAAGGCAAACTTTCATTATTACAGAGTAGATAACATTTGTTGAATGAAACTCCAAATCTTCAATCATAGGGCAAATATTGATGCATTTTAATACACAAAAATAAAATATTCATTTAGTAATAGAAACCAAAGAAAACAATCACGTGAAAAACACAGAAGTGATATCTTCCATGTTTAAAGATGAAACAAAATAAACATCCGAAATATCAAGATATTTCTACAAATTAATAATATAAACACTCAACTCTCAATATTAAAACTGCAAAGTCTAAATGTATGAAGGTGTCGTTACAAACCTCACTATTATGTACAAGAAAGGTTTGGTAGTGGGGTGGGTTCTAAAGGGAAACACACTAAGAACTGTGTATGAATTGAACCTCACTATAATGTATAATTACAGTGCCCCAATAAAAGAATTTTAAAAAATTGAAAAGACTATTATATTGGTATGTACCTATAATGTCCCCCTACCCCTTTTGGAAACAAGGTAGTAATATTAGGAGCTGAAGCTTATTTGATAAGATGTCTCTAGGGTGTGACCTGGAAGATTATGTAAAGCCCTCTTCCACCTGTTCTCTGTCTCTGCTTTGGCCTTCTTGATGTGAGAGCAGAACATTGCTCTCTCTTTCTCTCTACTTCCAGCCATCATGTCCTGAGCTCTGAAAACTTGGCCTTACATATACTGAACCCTGAACTCTTCAAAAATTGTGATCAAATAAATATTCCTTCTTCTAAGTTGCTCATTTCCAGGCACTTGGAACTTAAAGTACATTAAGAAAAAAAGTGAAATAAGATAAGCACTATTGTCACCAGCTATTTTGAAAGTTATATTGAAATAGTGTTTTCTGTTTTAGTGTGCAATCATTTATTTTCCATTATATGGATTACTGCACAATTATATGTAAAATGCTGCAAGAGAAGTAACTGCAGCAATCACATCTTTCTCACATGATTGGATGAACAAAACCCAGACACATAGCCATAAAGCAATAAAAAACACTGCATATGCAGCTAAAATTGAGACAAGAAAAACAAAATGTATTGTGGAAAAGTTTATATGGTCACTAAGTTATAAAATACACTCAAATAATGAATAGTCAAAAATTTAAACCTTAAGTAAGATGAAAATTTTCCTGAAGTACTTAAGGATGTAGAAGTATTTTTAAAAAATAATTTTGCAAGGAGAGTTAGATCTAGATTATGTAGTCAAAAAACAAGTTCAGCCAGAGAGAAAAAGAAAAATCAGATTATTTTTCCTGAATGTCCATCTTGAACCAATATATAGAATTTTAAGAAGGGAATGAATTGGGGAGTATTACTATATCATTAATTTAGGTGTGTGTACAAAAGTTTTGACTATGTCAAGTACCTCCCCTCCTAGTAAATTTTAATACGGCACTTGGGAATACAGAGTAGTGGCATAAAGTTTCAGAGCCTTAGAAAGAAGAACACCTGCTAACATGGAGATGCAGTGACATAGAGTTAAAAAGACTGACTATTATACATTGGTGTTTGTTGGAGCAGGAGATCAATGAGGTAGGCATTCCTGCAAGGGGATGTCTAAAAGATTTCAGAGCCTGAGTTGATGAAGTGGGCATCTGTGAGAGGCTGGGGTTAAACAATATCAATCTAAATTGAAGGTTTGAGTGTCAAGCAAAAAGTGAGAAGTAACACCTATAAATGAGGGAACTTTCAAGAAGAGAGTTTTATAATAAGAAACTGATGCCTATAGAGTATCCAAAAAAAGCATATTTAGTTATCATAGCATAGTAAGAAAGATATTTCTCACTGTTAGAGAAAGACAGTACAATTATGGGTAGAGAAAAGACCAAAATAAATTCAGTAGTATAATGTTAACATTAGAATTATAAGTGTGAAAGCTGGGCATGGTGGCACATGCCTGTAATCCTAGTACTTGGGAGACAAAAGGAACATAGATTTGAAGACAGCCTCAGCAAATAATGAAACTCTCATCAACCCAGTGATATCCTGTTTCAAAATAAAAATAAAATAGGGCAGGGCATATAGCTCAGTGGCAGAATGCCCGTGGAATTAATCTCTAATAACACACACACACATACAAAAAAAAAAAAGTAAGTGATAAGTGTGAACTGATGGTTCACAAACCAGCAGGCCATATTATTGTGGTCAGACTCTCCAAAATTCATGCTGAAACCTAGTCTTCATTGAGATGGTATTAAGAGGCAGGGACTTTGGGATGTAATTATGTATGAGGGCTCTCTCTTGATGAATGGAATCAGTTTCCTTATGAAAATGTACTGCTAAAGCTATTATTGGTTTATATTTTGATTGCCTATTGCTCTCTCCAATGGCATTTTGAAATTTTATGTCACATTCTACATACTGTGGTACTACATATATAAGCCTTCTTCTCCATATGTGGCTCTCTTCTATTATCATAGATAACTTTAGCAAATTGAACAGTGACCAATACATAGTAAACATAGAAAAATTTTTCAAAATTAATCTAACTCGAGAGAGATAATAAAAAGCTACCATTTAAATAACTTAATAAATAATTCAAAATGAGAAAAGTTTGAAGTCCAGGACCATCTACATTTAACTTGAAATCAATGTTTAGCAACTAAATTCTTGTAACTTTTCTCTTGGCTTTTATCCTTATGAGCCCAACCGATTTCCTGACACATGATGGACTTTGTTTCTGACATCATTAATACAGATCCTGTGAATTGAAGGCAGGTACAAATTGCTATTACATTTACTATTTTCAGGAAAATACAAATGGTGTATTCCACATTTTAAATCTCATTATAGATAAGTCATTCATAGCCTCTTCAATTTGCATAATGATGACTAGCTCAAAAAGTTAGCTAAAAATTTCAAACCTCTTCTGTTTTTATACTTTTTTTTGGTGTATTGTAATTATACATCATAGTAAGTTTCAAGATCATATAAACAAACATGAACACAAGTCTTGGTGTATTTCTCTTTGAAATTCTTCTTATTGATAAAATAAAGTCAGACATTTTATAGTGATTCTGATATGTTGATGTAACGATACAAAAGAACCTATCTTAATGATTTATGAGTCTACATAAGAAGTAGTACCATTCTGGGTTTCCTTCATTATGAAAATAGTTATTAAATGTTTCATTTACTTTATGTTAGATTATTAAGTCATCATCCTGTATTTTTTTTTACTATTCTTTGCTTCATATTTACAAAATACAGATTTAATTGTCCACCTTGTCACCCACAGACATCTCTGACAAGCTTTCATTTACCCAAATTACATTTATTTTTTGTTTTAAGATACTGCCTAAGCAATTTATTTGGTCAAATCTCCTTAGATATTCATTTTCACTGAAAAGCATTGGTATTGGATTTTAAAATTCTTATTTTTAAAAGAATATATTTACATTAACTAACATATAACATCATCACTAAATTAAAGTATACAATTGTACAAATGATACATCAATTATAAATCATTAGCATATGTAATATAATTCTTAGTCTTATACTGTACTGGATTTTTTTAGGGAATTTGTATAAATTCTCATCACTTCCTTTTATTAGACAGCAAAAACAGATATGTTGTTTAACCACAGTAAAATAAAACATTCTTTTATGCTAGAGATGAGAGTGTTTTTGAGAGAAGTAATATAGAAATCACAATGCACCAATAAAAAAGTCTTTTTTAAAAAAAGAAGATAGTCAATTCCTTTTTTAAAATGTAGAGAATTAATTATATTGTACTGAACCTGTAAGTTCCCTTTCTTTTCTACACTTCTTCACGATTCGGTGAACATGCCCTTTTATCAAGGGCAGAGAGTAGCAGTATAAAAAAAAGTGTATAGTATAAAGGAAGAAAGCATCTCTTTCCAGGATACTGAGAGATATAGCAGATACTTTCCTGACCCAGTCCGGGAAACAAATAAAAATATTTTTATAACTTTCCATGGATTTTTTATAGTAACCTAGAAAAAATAGTAGCTTTCATCATAAAAATACAATTGAATATGACTGATATTGAACTCCAAGAAACTGCAAATCAAATGATATGATTATTCTGCAGTCACTACATAATGATAAAATAATAGGCCGGGCGTGGTGGCGCACGCTTGTAATCCCAGCATTCGGGAGGCTGAGACCGGAGGATCCGGGTTCGGGGCTAGCCTCAGCTACCTAGTGAGGCACTCCGCAACTTAAGTGAAACTCGGTTTCAAAATAAAGAATAAAAAATAGGGCTGGGGGTATAGCTCAGAGGTAGATTGCCCCTGAGTTCAATCCCCAGTACCGCAAAAAAATAAATAAATAAATAAAAATAAAATAATAGAATCATTCTGACATTGTCTAGCCTGAGGTGCATTGTTGAAAGTAATAGAGAAAGCACACGTGATTTAGAGCCAGGGTAGTAATGAAGATCATAATATAAGCCAGGCATGGTGGCACATGCTTATAATCCCAATACTTGGGGGCTGAGACAGGAGAATCAAAGATTCACTTCATGAGTCTTTCAGCAAACTAGTGAGACCTTGTTTCCAAATAAGAAATAAGATTGTGCTTGAGATGTAGCTTGGAGATAGAATGCATCTGGGTTCAATCCCCAGTACCAAAAACAAACAAAAACAAAACAAACAAACAAAAAAAAACACAGAATCTATTTAAGAGTATGAAAGAGCTTTCATATAACACATCTAAACAAGATTCTCATTGTTTCCTAATAATATGGCATTAACAGTAAATGTTTTTACCATCAAAATTACAAAATCATATATCCTTTGAACTGGGATAATAATTATGATATTGCTGACCATTACAACATTTTATAATAACCAAACGTTGGAATAAACTCAGATTTCCATCAGAAGAGACTAGTTTTCTAAGGAATGGTATATCCATAAAATTGAATACTATATAGGAATAAGAAATAACAAGGAATTTTTCTATATACCAATAAGGAAAACTTTCCAAGACCATTAAGTGAGAAAAGATAAGTACAGAGCCATCTTATAGAATGCTATATGTTTAAAACATGGGGCAAATTAGAGTATATATTGATACTTGCACTTAAACAAAACAATCTTATGAAACTCATGAAAGTGGTTATCTGTGAAGAAAGAAGAGAATCTGAGAAGATGAAGAAGTACTTACTACATTTTAATATCCAACTAATATTACTTACTGGATTTAAAAAACATTTTTCAAAAATATTATTAGTAACGTTTCATTTACTTAATATGAATATTGAAGTTCTTAATATTTGCAACAACATGGAATAATATTTGGATGTTGAACTACAGAATAGAAAGTTATTTTATAATGCCTCAGACAAATTCAGAAATGATAGTGAAATCCAGAAGGTATGGTGTGGCATGATGAATCACAAAGGATAAACTCAGTAAAGACAAATGTTAATACCAATGCTATTGATTTGTGAATGGCTTTACACAAGTTATATAACTTCCTTGGTGTTTGTGATCACATATATCACTTGTTAGAGTCTTGATGTGATCTTTGAATTCCTTTCAGTTGTAATTATCTTATATCTATACTTTTGAGAAAATTTCTAAAATACAACTCTCAGAAAAAAGGGCTTTTTGTGTTTAGGTTAGTTATATGACATTTCAAAGTTTTTAAAACTCAAAATTGCAACATTCTTATGATATGTAATTATAGTTGTTCATCAAAGTATCATTAAGAGAATTATGGCTAAACATTATACATAATCATATGGAAATGTTAATAAGTAAAGATACTGCAAAGCAGTTCCTTCAAATCATATTATCAGTTATTAGTGTAAAGTCCAGCTTTTCTCCAGTATGTAGTGCAAGTTACCACCTGAACACAAAGGTCCTCTCAAGGTTGAACCAACATTGTACTTATGAAATGATGGTTATTTAATACAGAAACAGTTCGCTGATTATATCTACAGGAAAAATCTCTCTTAACTGCTCATTTCATGAGACTAAATGTTATGTTGGAAGAAGGAGGGGTCATTTAATGTTTCAATAATGGAAGCATTGCATGGATTGGATGATAGCATCTAATGTACCTTGAAATGTGTCTTTAGTAAATTTCTATTAGTAGAGCCAGGCACTTAAAGGAAAAACAGATCTCAGTTTTAAGCAAATTAAAAATCCCATACCACTTCAGTTCATTAGCAAAAAAAAAATAAATAAATAAAAAGTCACCTTTAAGATGAACAATACATAGATTTCTGATGAAACAAAATGCATTTAATGGTTGCATGTTGGTGACAGTGATGTCAGGTATGGTACTAGTGACTCTTGAAGAACAAAACAACATCAGATACGATACATGTTAATATCAGAAACATAAAACTTTAAGTTTGCTAAACATTTAAATGTCAAACTGAAAATATTACCTCTTTAAAATGTTGAAAGAAAGTTAATATAATTTTTAAAAGATGATAAAAATCCAAGGAAAGCTTGTGGTCAAAGTGACATTGCTAGTCCTCAAGGATAATAATAAAGCATGTTTTAAATTTGTGGCACCAAAGGCAACTTAGTAGTCATTATGAAGATTTGGCTTTGCAAAGTATTTACCTTGAAGGGGTTTCAAGATGACTGAAAGGATGTGCCCAGTACTCACCTGCTCCTCCAATAAGAAAAATAAAAGTGGCAGGTAGCTAGCTGTATTTTTAATCAAGTGATCATGGATGAACATTGAAAATCAGCAAAAGAGAAACTGGAATTTTGTTAGTTCCAGAGACCTAGGGTAATCACATAGTAAGAGAAACAAAATATGTCAGCACCTGATTCTGCAACTTTACAGCCAAGAAGAGCGGATAGGGAGAGTTTCCCCTCTGCAGGGGAGAGAGTAAAAAAATGAACCTTAGAAAACTATCAGCACAGATGCTGGCAATCCTAGTTTGAAAGATTCACAGTCCTCACAGGCTTGCAGCCTAGTTAAATAAGTAATCTTAAATCTGCACAGTACATTTTCTTTTGAAAAAGATTTCACATTATTTGTCAGCAAAACGTCATGGTATTATACCTGAGAATGATTTTGAGAAAGGGCCTATTTTCTGAATGTGAACTGTTATAGGGGTCAGAAATTTCAGATATCTCACGACAGACATCCCAGCTCAGCAGAGAGCTGTCTCAGAAACCAAAGTAGGCCCAGCAGAGTGATGGGCACTCTAACCCAGTAGACTCTCTCAACTGTATGGAATGAATGTTGCAACAGGAAAAAGAACCTGGAGATCAAAGAGCTTGTTCTCCAAGAAAAGGAGTATAGCCAATTGTGTGCAGACTCATGCTGGTCCTAGTACTGAAGGGATATGTCATAAGGATCCCATCATGCTTCTCCCAGTTCCATAGAGTCTCCTGTCACTAACAAAATGGAGCTCTATGATTACACTGCTGCCTGCCCACAGTTGTGGGATGAGGGTTTCATGAGCAAGTCCTAGTACTGAAGGGATATGTCATGAGGATCCCATCATGCTTCTCCCAGTTCCATAGAGTCTCCTGTCACTAACAAAATGGAGCTCTATGATTACACTGCTGCCTGCCCACAGTTGTGGGATGAGGGTTTCATGAGCAAGTCTATGGCTCCAGTTGTCACCCTACCCCTGGAGCATGACCAAAGCATGTCCAGAGAGAAATTTTACTCAGATCTTATTGAGTGCTGCTCCTATTAACTGAAGACATTTGAATAAATCAGAAGGAGAAAGGCCCATCCCATAGTCCTGTTTCCAGGCACTTAGAAACATAGAATCTCTAAGAAGATTTTTCCTAGCTCAAGCCACATCTAGTTGCCTGCTCTCTGAAAGACACTAGAACTGAAAGAACCAGGGACATAAAAGTCCTGGTCATTATCCAGGCCTCAGGCATGGATGGCTATGAAGATATCAAGGTCCCATGTAGCCACACAACACACACCCCACACATTCTGCTGTCTATACTATACCTCCCTGAACTGCTAGAATGTCCTCACTCTTTCATGTCCTGCAGAGACAGTGAGTTAATCTGATTCTGCACAGTACGCATTGTACCCAAATTCACTGATTGTACTCAAAGAAGCTACAGATAGACTACACTATGGTGCCCAGCAAGAAATAAAGCCAACACTGCCTTAAAAAAATTCCCCAAGACATATCTTCAATGATGGAGAGCTAATTACTCTGAAGATTATATCATAAAAGTGGTAGAATAATCTGAGTGTGGTGGTGCATGCCTGTAATCCCTTGGGAGGCTGAAACAGGAGGATCGTAGGTTTGAGGATAGTCTCTGCAAGTAATGAGACTCTCACCAATCTAGAGAGACTCTGTTTCCAAATAAAAAATAAAATTTGGCTGGGGTGTAGTTTAAATGTAGAATGCCTCTGGGTTCAATCACCAGTACCCCCCCCCACATACACAAATGGTAGAATAGCTAATCCACCAGTCACACAAACTTTAATATATAAACAAATCAAATAAGAAAAATGAAATAGTGACACCTCCAAAAGATTATAACTCTCTAGTGACAGGTTTTAAAAAATAATAAAGAATGACATTTTAAAATGTTAGTGAGGTCCAAGCTAATGCAGATAAACTTTTAAGTAAAATTAAGATAATAATGCAGGATATGAATGAGAAATTCATCAGAGAATGAGAATTTTGAATAAAGTGGAAATATTAGAAGAGCTCAACAAGTCAAATAAATAATTTAATTGAAAGACTCAACAAAAGACTGTACAAAGTGGGAGACAGACTATCAAACATAAATACAGGTCTTTCTAAAATAATACATTCCAACAGGGAAAAAAATAAAAATAGGAATGGAAAGTACATTTAGGATCTTTGGGACATCATTAAAAATTATCAAACATCCATATCATTGGAATACCCTTAGGTTGGAGATAAAGGTTAAGGGTATAGGAAAAGTATAAATTATGTAATAGCAGAAAACTTTCCTGATCTTAGAAAAGACACAGAAATATATATTGTATTAGTCACTTATCTTGTCACTGTGACTGAAATACCTCATAAGAAAAACTTAAAGGAAGAAAGGTTCAACCCATGATCAGCTGGCTCTGAGACAAACGTTGTGGCAGTGGACAGCAGAGCATGGTGGAGGAATGCTTTTCAACTCCCAGTAGCTTGAAGTAGAGAGAGAAACAGAGGAAAAGCCCCATCTCCTCCACTTGTGCCACATTTCTAAACCTTGTTGCACTGGGGACCTGCCTTCAGCATATCATCCATTTGTGAAACATTCCAGACCCAAATCATAATAATATTGTAGCCAAACTGCACAAAGTATAGGAAAAAGAAATAATTTTAAATTCGGAAAAAGAAAAACTGTGGGTGCTGAGAAAACTGGATATCTATCTGCAATAGAATGTAAATCGAACCCTATCATATCCCATATGTGATATTAGCCCGTCACAGAAAGTGAAGGGTCATATGTTTTCTCTAAAATGTGGAAGCTAGTTTCTAGGAATTTTTTGATTTCTCCCCTTACTTCTTCTATGACCCACTCTTCATTCAGCAGTGTGGTGTTCAGTCTCCATGCACTTACTCGGTTACTTTGGGTCTTCCTGGAGTTTATTTCTAGTTTCACTCCATTGTGGTCTGAGAAGATGCAGGGAATTATGTTACATTTTTTGAATTTGCCAGTGCTCGCTTTGTGGCCGAGGATGTGGTCTATTTTGGAGAAGGTTCCATGAGCCGCTGAGAAAAATGTGAATTCAGTTGTAGTTGGGTGGAAGAGCC